>CAUYUJ010018709.1:195000-197283 GCA_963575745.1 Prorocentrum cordatum
GCTGATGCTGCTGATGATGATGCTGAGGCTATTGATGATGATGCTGATGATGATGAGATGGTGATGATGATGCCGATGATGATGAGGCTGGTGCTGATGATTATGCTGTTGCTAATAATGCTGATGCTGATGCTGCTGATAATGCTCATGACCACCACGATGATGATGCTGATTCTAATTCATGCTGGTGATGACGATTATGATGCTGATGCTGATGCTGATGCTATGATTACGTTGCTGATGCTGCTGATGCTGATTATGACGATGATGGTGGTGATGGCAAAGATGATGATAACGATGACGATGATGCTGATGATGCTGATGATGATGGACATGATGATGCTGATGATGCTGATCATGATGATGCTGCTGATGATGATGATGATGATGATGATGCTGGTGATGTTGATGCTGATGATGATGCTGATGACGATGCTGATGATGCTGGTGCTGATGACGCTGCTGATGCTGCGCTTGATGTCGTTGTTGGTGGTGATGATGATGACGACGCTGATGCTCACGCTGATGCTGCTGTTGATGATGATGCTACTGATGATAATTATGATGAGGATGGTGATAATGTTGATGCTCGGTATGGTAATGATGATGACGATGCTGCTGCTCATGATGTTGATGACTGCCACGACGATGCTGATACTATTTAGAATATTGATGATCTGATCTGATAAAGATGAGGATCGTGCTGGTGATGCTGATGATCGTGATGATGATGGTGATGGTGATGCTGATGATGATGATACTGATGCTGATGCTGATGATGGTGCTTATCATGATGAGGATGACCAGCCTGCTGCTGATGCTGCTGACGACGACGATAGTGATGATGATGATGATGATGATGACGATGATACTGAGGATGCTTCTGCTGATGATGGTGATGCTGATTATGATGATGATAACGGTGGTGGTTGTGATGATGACGACGGTGATGCTGCTGCTCATGATGATGATGAGGATGATATTGCTGTTGATGGTGATGATGATGGTGAATCTGATGGAGACGAAGAGAAGGAGAAGGACTGTGATGACAAGGAAGATGAAGACGAGGATGAGGACGAGGAGGAGGAGGTGGGTGATAAGGCATGATGGTGCTGGTGATGGTGATGGTGATGATGAGGATGAGGATGATGATGCTGATGAGGATGATGATGATTATGATGGTGATGCTGATGATGAGGAGGAGGAGGAGGTGGAGGAGGACGCGGCGGTAGAGAAGGACGGAGATGGAGACTGTGGTGCTAGTAGGATGGGAGGAGGCGGAGGAGGAGGAGGAGGAGGAGGAGGAGGAAACGGACGAGTAGGCGGAGTTGGAGGAGGAGGTGGAAGAGGAGGAAGCAGCAGGGGCTTTTCCTGAGATTGCCCACCCTATCACTTCTGCATCGGTTGGCGGTGCAGGAGGCGATCGTGTGTGTGAGGAGGTGACCCTCCCCTCCTTCAGGAGGAGGCTGGAAGTGGAGAGGAGAAAGAGAGGATGACTGGGAAGAAGGATGGAGGATGAGGGAGGGGGAGGATATTCACATGTTTCCGGAGGTTTGCGATTCTGTGGGGTCTTGGGGATCTGTGGACTCTTCCCCATCTCTGGCCCCTGATCTGGCCCCTCGTCCCCCCGCTCTCCCGTCTCTCCGTCCCCGTCCCTCGTCCCTGGCCCCTCGTCTGTCGTCCGTCGCCTCTCTTCTTTTGTGTCTCGTCCCTCGTCCTTCCCTGCTTTCCTCGCTCCTCCCTCCCTTCTCCTCCGCCTCCTCCTCCTCCTCCTCCTCGTCCTCCTCCTCCTCCTCCTGTCCCTCTCTCTCTCTCTCTCCTTCTCTCTCTCTCTGTCCTCCTCCTCCCTCGTCGTCTTCTTCTGATTCTTATTCCCGGCCATCCTGTGGTCACCCCTCACACGGTTCGTGGCCCCAGAGTGAGCTCCACCGAAGGCCCCAGCGCGAGCGTCCGCATGACACCGCTGCTCCATTTAGCCCGAGCGTCAGCATGGCACCGCCGCCCCATTTTGGCACATCCATTTTGGCACACCCTTCACACGGTTCGTGGTCCATAGGGAGCTCCACCGAAGGCCCCAGCGGGAGCGTCCGCATGGCACCGCCGTTCCATTTTGGCACACCCCGCACATGTTTCGTGGCCCCCATGCGAAGCTCCACCGAAGGCCCCAGCGCGAGCGTCCGCATGGCACCGCCGCCCCATTTTGACACACCCTTTACACGGTTCGTGGCCCCATAGGGAGCTCCACCGAAGGCCCCAGCGCGAGCGTCCGCATGGCACCGCCGC
>CAUYUJ010018710.1:0-2500 GCA_963575745.1 Prorocentrum cordatum
AGCAACAGCAGCAACAGCAGCCGTAGCACCAGCAGCAGCACCACCAGCACCAGCAGCAGCACCACCAGCAGCACCACCACCAGCAGCAACAGCACCAGCACCAGCAGCAGCACCAGCAGCACCAGCAGCACCAGCAGCGGCACCAGCAGCACCAGCAGCAGCACCAGCACCAGCAGCGGCACCAGCACCAGCACCAGCACCAGCACCAGCACCAGCACCAGCAGCACCAGCAGCGGCACCAGCACCAGCACCAGCACCAGCACCAGCACCAGCACTGGGCAGCTGGGGAGGGGGGGGGGGGCGACGACGCCGAAATAAAGTGGTCGGAGCTCTAGACACCCTGTGCAAGAGAATAAAAAAAACATGACGCCGCACGACTGGCAAGGGGCCTAAGCAAGAATCCCGACTGCAGGCCGTGTATTGGGGAGGAACCTGACAGGGAAAAGAAGAAGCGCGCGACACCGCCCTGTTGGCGCCCTTCGTATTGCTACAGCTACAGGACAAGGGACGTCCCAACAGGCTTCTCGGGAGGTTCTTGGGCGTGTCCCCAGCCCTCCCTGGGGCCCCTGAAGCACTTTTGGCGCCCCTCGGTGCAATCTTCACCTTGGGCAATGGGGCCCCCGTGCCACACTCGGAGCTTCCCTCTTCTGATCGACCTCCTCCAAGATGGCCCCCGAGGCTCCCACGTTTGCCCCGAGACGGCCCCAAGAGAGGCTCTTGGCCCCCAAGTTGCCCCCAAGAGGCTCCAAGGAGACCCCCGAGAGGCTCCAAGAGGCCACCCCCAGAAGCACCCAAAACGCCCCAAGAAGCCCTTGCGAGAAGGCCCAAATCAATGATTTCACTAAGGTTTAGGTCACATTTCGGCATCGGGGGTTGGGGGTGGTGGGCTAATTTCTCACCGCCCGTCATTTGGTCGATGTTCTCCATGGCTCCCGAGGCTACCAAGTGTGCCCCAAGACGGCCCCAGGAGGTGCCCAGGAGGCCCCAAGAGGCCCCCAAGACGCCTCCAAGATGCCTCCAAGAGGCTCCCAAGAGACCACCAAGAGTCCCCAAGGTGACACCCAGGGGCAAGAGATCCCCTGGGACTGCCAAAAAACCACCAAGACGCCCCAGGAGGACTCCAAAAACCAGACTCCGAGAGGCATCATGAAGCCTCGGGCCTTTATGCTCGCCCTCCTCCTCCTCCTCCTCCTCCTCCTCCTCCTCCTCCTCCTCCTCCTCATAATCCTCCTCCTCTTCCTCATCCGCCTGCTCCTCCTCCTGCCTTCTCTTTCCTCCCCATCCCCCTCTCCCTACTCCTCTTCCTCTTCCTCCTGCTCCGATTCCTCCTCCATGTTCCCCCTCTTAGGGTATGACGTCTTACCCAGCCTTTCTATTTCACTGCATGCTCCTCCACATCCCTGATCAGGGCAACTCGTCTGGGCATCGTTTCTGGATTTGCTGGCGGGATTACGCGGAATGTGCTTCCCAAGCGGAGCCAACAATATACCGCATAGACCACCCTTCGGGTGATAAGGAGGTGAGGGGGGGGAGGGACCAATGTCGCACTCGATTGATCTCACTATCGAACTCACTACCGATCTCACAATCGATCTCAGTCGATAGATCTCACAATCGATCTGACTATCGATCTCACAATCAATCTCACAATCGATCCCACAATCGATCTCACATTCGATCTCGCTATTGATCTCACAATCGATATCACAATCGATCTCGCATTCGATCTGACTATCGATCTCACTATCAAACTCACTATCGATCTCATTATCGATCTCACATTCGGTCTCACTATCGATCTCACTATCGATATCACAATCGATCTCGCATTCGGCCTCATTATCGATGTCTCTATCGAACTCACTTTCGATCTCATTATCGATCTCACTATCGATCTCACTATCGATATCACAACCGAGCTCACAATCGATCTCACATTCGGTCTCATCATTGATCTCACTATCGATCTCATTATCGATCTCACATTCGGTATCACAATCGATCTCACAAGCGATCTGACATTCGATCTCACGTTCGATCTCACAATCGATATCACTTCCGATCTCACTATCGATCATCAAAACAAAACATCAACATCGTCATCATCATCACCATCATCATCAATATCATCACCCATAATCGGACACACCGACGGGCACCGCAGACACCGCTGGCCCCCGGCCGCGCCGTAAGGGGAATGTCACGACCCGTCCCGCGCCTCACCACAGCTACCCACGGGACCCGCGAGGACGTGCTGGCCCCCCCGCCGCCCGGAAGGGAGTCCATTGTTTTGTCCGGCCGCTCCTCAGCCACACGGACACGTAGCACAACGGAACACTGGCGGGACACCGCGGACACCGCCGGCCGGATATGGAGACACATTTGGTCCCGCCGCGCCCTCAGCCACAGAACTTTCTCGTCAGCCCGCCCACTCAGGAGAAAGCTTTCCCTCGCCCGCACGGCACGCACGAACACGAAACCGAAATCGATTTCCCGGTAA
>CAUYUJ010018710.1:10000-22500 GCA_963575745.1 Prorocentrum cordatum
CCCTGATCACCTCAACTCCCCTGGGCATCGTTTCTGGATGGGCTGGTGGGGATACGCGAAGCGCCAACAGTTTGTGTCAATGCAAATCCCTAGCGAAGCGCATCCAGGGGGGTTCCCGGTGGACGCCTGGAGCCGATCTTGGGCCGTCTTGGAGAAGTGGAAAGTGGGAAAGTGGAACAGAAAAATAGAAAAGTAGAAAAGTGGAAAAGTGGAAAAGTTAGCCTTGTGTCTCAGGGGTTCCTTGCTTTTCCACTTTTCCACTTTTCTACTCATCCACTTTTCTACTTTTCTGGTTTTCTGAAATTCGTTCGGGCTTTTCCACTTTTCCACTTTTCCACTTGTCCATCTGCTCTGTTGTTTTCTACTTTTCTCCTTTTCCACTTTTCTAACTGTCGTTACACTTTTCCACTTTTCCACTTTTCCATGTGTGTCGTGCTTTTCCACTTTTCCAATGGAGGTTTGTACTTTTCCACTTTTCCACTTTTCCACTTTTCTATTTCTGGTCGGAACGTTTTCGCACTATTTGAACGAGCCCAGGCTTACTTCCTTAGCAGTAGGTCGCCAGGATGCTTGAAGGCACCGCGCATAAACAAGATGCTTTCATAGTCATCAATGCCCGTGTCCAGGGCCCTAACAACAATGTCGGGCGACGCAAACTGAGCACGAACTGCGTCACAAGTCTTGCATCGCCAGAACCTATGCCACAACGAATCTTCTCCATCACCGCAGAGAGGACGCACCCGGGAAACGGCACAGCCTGCTTTGTAAGCAGCCGCATGGGTCCAGATGCCGTCGCTGGCGAGGGCTCTCATGGTGGACTCATCTTTGTGGGAGACCTCCTTGGGGCTGAGCTGTTCGCGGACAAAGTCCCCCGCGCGACCCGCGGGGAACTCCGAGCGCAGGGCCCGACACCCCCTCGAGCCCCCCATGCACGGCGGCCCCCCCCTAACTGTCAGCCCAAGTTTGGGGAGAGGGCAAGGAGGCTGCGGGAGCACCCACGAGCATCCATGCACTCCCACAGGGAGGGCATGGACCAGCCGAGGCGGCACAGGGCCATCCTAGGCGCACTCAGGGGCCAGAGACCTCGGCCAAAGACCACTCGCCCCGACCGAAGGTCGTGGACCACCCTCCGCGCAGGGCCTTGCACGGAAGAGGCCCGGGGAACGGCCGAGCCAACGTCAACCGGAGCTCTTCGGCACGCCGAACCCAAGAGGGGCGATGCTGACGCGCCAGGGGAGCCCCTTTCAGGAAAGGAGATGACGGTGAGGGGCCGGCGCCGCGACCTAGGAGCTATCGTGGACACCCCCTGGGAGCGAAAAGGGGTGAAGCTCGCCGTCGCCGACGCAGCGCGAGCTTCGGCGCCGCGCGCGCCACGGGCCAGGAGGCCCGCAGGTGTAGATGCGCGAAGCTCTTCCGACCCGAGACTTCCCCCATGCTTCCTTGAAGGGGCCCTGGGACACACACACACACACTTACACACACACTTACACACACACACACACTTACACACACACTTACACACACACACACACACACTTACACACACTTACACACACTTACACACACTTACACACACACACACTTACACACAGCCATGCATGCCTCAACCCCAGCGAGGAGACCCCCTCCGCCAGCTTCGAGCCAGACCGAGCCAGTCCGCGAGCCAGAGCGACCACGCCAGGACTCTGCCATCGTCTTGAGCGCCAGGGGCCCTTCGGCACCCGGGGCGACCTCCGACCCGGACGCAGAGCGGAGACCGCAGCGCGACCCACGCCTGCCTGCAGGGGGGCCCCGCAGGCGGCGCTCCTGAACCGAGAGAGAAACGTGGGCGCCAGGGCCACACTCCAGAAGAGCCAGCCGAAGACGGCGCTCCTGGACCGAGAGAGAAATGTGGGCGCCAGGGCCACACTCCAGAAGAGCCAGAAACTAACCCCCGGGAGCGAGCGTTGACCGCCCATGACCGCGACGGCCACGCCCGCCGAGCGCTCCGGCCCGCCGCGCGGCGAGGGAGCGGAGGCCTCGGGGCCTTTGTGGGGGGGGGGGGGGGGGCGAAGGCGAGGCGGGGCGCACTGGCGCCGACGGTGCAGAATCGGGGGAAAGGAGGATGCGCCCTTTGTCTCGGCGGCTGGCCGCAGACGCGCAGCGCGAGCGCGACGGCGGAACGGCCGCGACGTCCATGTATCGGCGATACGTAAGAGTGACCCTGGGTAAGAGACCTTTGGCGCGCGGCTTTTTGGGGGCCGCGTGGGGACCAAACCTGGGCGCGCAAGCCGTTGCTCCTGCTTCGTTTTCAGCCATCTGGGGACCCATCTGTGGCCGCACTAAAGGTCACTCCGGCGAAAGGTCACTCTTACGTCTAGTCGAATCCAGGAACGCAAACCCGTGAGAACCTGAGCGGCTCCGGCACTGCCGCTGAAGGCACTGCGTGTGGGGGCAAGCTGGTCCAGCGACAGGGAAGCGACGCTGGCCCCCAGACTGCATTCTGACGAGTTGATCTCGGGGCCGAATCCAGCGGGGGGCGGGGGCGAGGAGCGTCCTTGGAAGAAAGGAACGAACTGTCCCGAAAGCCCCTCGCCTGCCAGCGCACACACTTGGTGAGGAGCGAAGCCTGCAAGACCACAGGCCTGCACAGGAGTATGGTAAGAAAGGATCAGAGTGAAGCCGACGACGCGCCAAAACTCGAAGTGAACCTCGGAGAGCCCACATGAGCCTGCAGCGTGCGATATGACCAGTAACCTCCCCCACACAGCCGCTGCTGCTGTGGAGGGGGAGTCCCGTGACAAATCTTCTTCCATTCGCTTCCGAACGTCATCGACAGGCAGAGGAATGGCAGCAGAAGAAGAAGCGGCCGCAGGAGCAGTGGAAACCGAACTGCCGCCTGCGGATCCACCGCCAGCGGGGGCATTCTCAGCACCACCGACTGAGGAGGAGGAGGAGGAGGAGGAGGAGGAGGAGGAGGAGGAGGAATAGGAGGAATAGGAGGAGGAGCAGAAGGAGGAGGAGGAGGAGAAGAGGAGGAAGGAGGAGGAGGGGGGAGGAGGAGGAGGATTCTTGTTGGGTCTGGCCTCGTGCTTCGCGTGCTCCTGCCTGGCCTGCTCGCAGGCCTCTGGCGCGCCCCTGAAGAGCTTGGTGGCCAAAGACTGGAAGGCCTCGGGCACGGTGGCCCTCCCAGCAGCCAACTCGCGCTCGTCGTCAGCAGTGCGCTCGAACTCTTCAACATCTCGCTGCACGTCGAGCAGAGGGTCCACGTTGAAGAAAAATAAAAAAAAAAATAAAAACAACGAAAAAAAAAGGTCCACGTTGAAGAAAGTACCGAGCTGCTCCTTGCCGTCCAGGAAAGCCTTGAGGTCGACCTGCTTGAAGGAAGACGAGTCCTCGGGCAAAGCACCACCGGCCAACTCCTGCACATACTCCTGGTAGACCTTGTCAGCTGCCTGGAGCACCTTTGTGCACTTGAGCACGAGGGTGCGCTGCTCGTCACGCTCAGCCCGCCGCTCCGTGAGCTTGTCAAACCCATGCTCCAACTTGCACTCCTCTCGTTTGAAGTCGGAGGCCTGCTGCTGCGAGCGCTGGTGCTAGGGGGAAAACAAACCTCCCTCGCTTTTGACCACCCCCGCTTCCAAGAGATACCAAACGATGCCAAATTGCAGCCTGTACTGATCAGGCCGCTTGACGAGGAGGCGCGTGGTATGGCTTGGTTTTGCCTGGAAGCGAAAGCGGGGTAGGTAATTCACGCTCTGAGGTGCAAAAGGACCGTCTGCCCCGTCGGCGCGGAGAATGACTTGGCCAGCTGCTCGTAGCAGCGGGCCGCGGCGGCGTCCCCAGCTTTGGCCGAGCCTCCTCGGCCGAGATCTCAGGCGCAGGCCCAGGCGGCAACGCAGGAACACGCTGGCCGCCACTGGACTTAAGTCAAGCCTGTCCTCAAACAGGGGGATTTTGGACGAACGATTCGAAATAGTCAGAACATACCCCCAAACAAAAAAATACTCAAAAAAATCGTCCCCTGAGCATTTTTTTGATTATGTTGGAATGTTCCCCCTGTAGAGGACACTGGACGCGAGAGCCCTGCTGAGGTCGACGCCCTCGCCCTTGCCGCCCTTGTCTCTGCCCTCCCCTTGCCGCGGCGAGGACCAGGCAGCTGCGCGGGGGGAGCCCAGACACCTCCGGGCTGCCTGGGCACAGACGGCTGCGCGCCGACAAGGGAGGGGGGCAGACGTGCAGTGCTTGCGCCACTCGTGGTGAAGCATGTTCTTACGTTGACAGCCGCGTGGCGAGCAATGTCCTCTAGTGCTCCACTCGTCCCCCTTCGTTCCCACAGCCCTCGCTCGGAACCCAAGGCTGGCGAGAGAGAGGAGCAGAAACCATCGGGCACAGCAGGAGAGGCACTGCAAGTGAAACGTCTTGAACTGTGGAGCCTGGCGGGCGGGCGCCGGGATAAGCAGTGGGGCCGCAAAACCCCTCACCAGGGGCGCGAATCCTCGAGCAATGCCTCCGTATCTGAGCCAAAACGGCTGAAGCCAAAATTGCTCCTCCTCCTCCTCCTCCTCCTCCTCCTCCTCCTCCTCCTCTTTCCCCCTCGCCCGACGACGGCTACCACGACGGCGAGGGCAGACAACGACAGCGACGCAACAGGAGCAGCGACGACGACGACGGCTACCACGACGGCGGCGAGGGCAGACAACGACAGCGACGCAACAGGAGCAGCGACGACGACGACGGCGACGACGACGGCGAGGGCAGACAACGACAGCGACGCAACAGGAGCAGCGACGACGACGACGGCGACGACGACGGCGAGGGCAAACAACGACAGCGACGCAACAGGAGCAGCGACGACGTCGACGGCGACGACGACGGCGAGGACAGACAACGACAGCGACGCAACAGGAGCAGCGACGACGACGACGACGACAGCGGCGACGACGACGACGACGACGACGACGACGACGACGGAGAGCGGAGATCGCCGTCGGATCTGCGGGTCCGGGCTCGGGGCTCCGCCGGCCCTGCGGGACGAGCCGGGCACCCCCCGCACGCCCCCTGGCGTGGCGCCGCTGCCGGAAGACGCCCCCGAAGGCGCGGCACCGCCGAGGGACCGACGCGGAAAGGTCCGAAAACCTCGGGGCTTCCTCCCCCCCCTCCTCCTCCTCCTCCTCCTCCTCCTCCTCCTCCTCCTCCTCCTCCTCCTCCTCCTCCTCCTCCTCCTCCTCCTCCTCCTGGTAGCACTGGTAGCACTGTAAAGCGTGTCCGTGCGAGCACAGAATACACGCGCCTAGTAAAAGATGCGGCCCAGCCCCGAAAAATGGGACCCCCTGAACATAGCACCGCCCACCACGCGCCCGTAAGCTCCTCACTATCAAGGGGGGCTGGGCACGACATCAACCTCGCCTTCCAGGCGAGGGCCCTCCAACGGGGTTCAAAACCGACGGGCTGGCATAACCCAGAATTGCCGGATGAGCCCACCACGGGGATTTAAAATCCCCCGCCTTTAACCCTCAGTCCGCCCATCGTGCGCTCTATCCCCCATGTGGGGGGGGCTTGGCGTAACGGTATGGCCGTCCAGACCGTTACGAGTCCCGTCGCAGTCACCCCAGGTGAGTGATTCTGGAGAAGGTGAGGGCGGTCCCTGGCACACATCCTCGCTGCAGCTTCCGAAGCTCACTGCTGACGCGGGGGGGGGCACTCGCCCCTGCCAGGGAGCCACCTCTTGTTTGCTGCCTCACTCGGTCCTGTTCCGTGAGGCAGAGCTGCAGGAGTTTTGTGCCCCTCCCCATGCTATACCCCCCACAGAGGTTACAAAAAACAATTGGCATGTTACTCCCATCAATCCACCCCATGCTTAGGGAATGGTGAAGGGCTCGGCGCTTGTTAATTGCCTCTGTGAGGGAAGGGGGGCACTCTTGTGAGCAAGCCCTCCTGCATTGAGGAGTGACCTTTTTCAAACATGTGGTACATCGATAACCCTTGCCAGTCCAAGTGGGCGAGTGGGTAGAAACAAACGGGCGGGGTGGAGGGGATCAACCTTGGACAAGGGACCAAAATACTCACGCGAGGGGGGCCAGCTGGCCAGAACCCTCCCTGCACCTGTCACGAGCTCGACATATTCTTTCAGGGCCAACGTGCAGTCCGCAAGGGAACCGGGATTAATGTCGTGCTTCCCGGCGGCCTCCTTTGCTAGAGTGTCCGCCATCCGATTTCCTAGGATTCGATATCGGTCAGAATCGCTAACCGCATCTTCAACGTTGCGGTGGGCTTTGACACGTGAGAGCAACAGCCATGGCCCTGGCGTGGCATGCGCCAGAACCCTCCAATAATGACTAAAGAGGGTGGTGCCCTTGAGGCTGAGAGCCGGCTGAGAAACTCCGCGGAAAAGAGCCTTGCAGTCCACCGCAAACTCTGGGGACTGCTCCAGATCAGAATGGAGCCCCGCCGCTACGAGTCCAGAGTGCTCACAATGGACAGCATGCTGAGGTAGCACTCGGGGCTGCGGGGACGACACGGCGCGGAGAAGGTTGCCATCATCATCTATCTGGCACGCTGCCAGGCCCTCCCAAGGTCAAACTGAAATTTATCACAGGGCCCCTCCCCATCTCTATAAAAGAATTCCCAATCAACCACCGGTGGGTCGATATCGGGGGCTGCCAACCACAGATGCGCGAAAAGTGGGTGGCTGGGACCTGCTGCAACTGCTCGCTCGACAAATTTCCCCAGCTCCTGGTCTCGAAGGGGGGCGCAACGAGGGCACTCCCACAGACGATGAAAAGGAGTGTCCAAAGATCCATTGTTGCAGTAGGGGCAACGAGTGGGAATGTCATACCCCCACTTAGCCAACGAGGTGGCTGTGACTAAACAGTCCCCTAAAAGACCATGCACACAGGCCATCTCTCGAGTGCTTAGCTGCTTACCTACCTGCTTTAACACTCGACAAATCTGGGTCCTCCACAAACCCCGAGTGAGCAGTTCCTGCCCATAGGGGTGGGTGTCAGCACCAAGCTTAGATGCTATTGTGGCTAGCACGCTGCGCGACCTAAGGCTGTCATTAAAGAGGGAGGTGAGCCAGTGGTGGGGAAACTGCATGAGGGAGTAGACCTGCCCATCAGGGCTCACTAAATGGGTAGCATCACGAAACGCCCATCCAGCCAGCTCCACCCACTGCAGCATCTCGGTGAGGGGCCCCCGGGATTTTCCCAGCCAAGATTTCTTGGTGGTGCTCCTGAGGTGCTCGCGCGCGTTCACGAAGGCATTCTGCAGTCCTATTGGAGGCCCCACCACTGCCCACCCTTCCATTCCCCATGCTTGTTCTCAGACGGGGGAAGGGGCATCTTACAGTGGTAGCACCAGGTGTAGTGATGAAGGTTCTTGCGGCACTTGCAATTAGGACAAACAATATTATAGGTCTGCCCATAGCCTTTCGCGCCTCCATCGGCGCCCATACTCTGACACTCCCAATCTCTATGGCGCGCGCGCGAGAGAGTAAGGTTTAACTAGGGATCGAAGGGCCCCTACCCTGAGTCCAGCCTCCGCTTTGAGCAGAGGTTGAGTGGGACCCCCACGGGGAGGTACACCCGTGGAGGCTTGAGCCAAAATGGCTACGGACCTCCTCCTCCCCTCCTCCTCCCTCCTCCTCCTCCATCTCCTACCCCCTCCCTCCTCCTACTTCCTCCCCCTCCTCCTCCTCCTCCTCCTCCACCTCCTCCTCCACCTCCTCCTCCACCTCCTCCTCCACTCCTCCTCCTCCTCCTCCGCCTCCTCCTCGCTCCTCCTCCTCCTCCCTCCTACTCTCCTCCACCACCTCCTCCTCCTCCTCCCCCTCCACCTCCTCCTCCTCCTCCTCCTCCCCCTCCCCCTCCCTCAACCGAGGACCACCGAGCGACGACGGCGGACGGCGACGCCGAGGCGCGTCGGCACGGCGCGGCCGGAGGCAGCGCCCGCGCCTGACAGCCGCAGCTTCAGGCTTTGCGCCTCGCGATGGGGCCGGCCCCGCCCGAAGTCCACTTCCAGGGCATGGCATACTAGGCTCCTGCAGCCTGCGCGGTGCAACCTCCGTCATGCAATCTACGCGGTGCAGTCTACGCGGTGCAATCTACGTGGTGGTGCAACCAATTTCTGTTAGCAGTGAGTTGTCCACTCGCACGCTCTTGTCAACATCCCGCCCACCCACCCGCAACTTGGTTTGCAAAACCCATGGCGTGGCGATTGCGACGCATGCTTGGCGTTGGCTGGTGCATCTCTGCGGCCGCGCCAACCCTAGCACGCGCGCGCGGCGGCAAGCTAATTTGGCGCCGCCGACGCGGCCGCGGTGGCGCTGATCGCTGGGCGCATCGCAGCGGGCGCTTCACTGCGAGTCGGCAACTTGGGCGGGCGCGGTACAATCGCAACGCCGAGTACGGTAGACACGGCGATGATCGTGGCGATGCCGGCGACGATGTTTGCACCGACGAAGGCGCGGCCAAAGCGGGCGCCGATTCTGATCACGCCGACGACGATGACGGCGTCCTCGCGTCGGTGATGGAGGTTTTGGAAAAAATTCGACATGCGCCCGCGGCCGACGCGCGAGTGGCCACCATGGTTTGATTTGACACGGATCGTGCCCCCCCTGCACGCGCGCAAGGGCGTGCGAATGCTGTCGGCATGCGGCGCCAAAGGCCCGTTTCACAAAATACATGAAAATGTTGAAAAACCTACGGTTTTCTGAAGAATTCGCAAGAGCGCGCGCGCAAGTTTTTTTCGAATACTGATGTTGCGGAGCCTTGTGTTCTTGAGCGTTTTTGCTCGGAAATGTTGTTTTGAACTCGCTACGAAACAAAAAGGTGTTTGAATGATTTCTTCATGCGCGCGTGACGCGGCCAGTGACGGCGCGGATGCTGATCGCGCCGGCGACGACGGCGGCGCCCTCGCGTCGGCGCTGAAAAAGGTTTTGGAAAGAATTCGACGCGCGCGCGCGGCCGACGCGCGAGAGTGGCCCGCGCGGCATGATTCGACGCGGATCGCGCCCCCCCCCCCGCCACCGCGCGCGCAAGGGCGCGCGAATGATGTCCGCATGCGGCGCGAGAGGCCCGTTTGGCAGAACTCCTTGCCAATGTTGAAAAAAACCTATGGTTTTTCTAAAGAATTCGCAAGAGCGGGCGCGTGCGCTTTTCTTCAAAACTGATGTTGCGAAACCGTGCTTGTTGGATGTGTTCTGGACACTCGGCTTTGAAACCGTCACGAAACCAGCGGTTTTCGAAGGGCGTCGGCTCGCGCGCGTGACAACGCGCGCAACAATGATTCTCGCGACGGTACGCGCGCAAGGGCGTTCGAACGATCTCGACGTGCGCGCGCGAAACGGTTTGGTTGTGGTTTCTTGAAAAATCGCAAGAGCGCGCGCAAGTTGTTGTTGAAGACCCGCGTTGCGAAACCATGTGTTTATATGTTTGGTTGGGCGCTCGATTTTGACATCCTTACGGAACCAACGGTTTTTGAAGGATTCCGGCATGCGCGCGCGACAACGCGCGCGCGCGCACGTCGTCCCATTTTTAGAAGGTGATTATTGCAAACTTGTGGTTTTTGATAAACGAGTGCGCGCGCATAAAATCTGTTGCAAAGGATGATGGGGTGGGGTCGGTACCGGTTGGGCTGGGACGGTAAGAGTTCATATTTCGGATGGACGATGGGGCAGAATCATATGTAAATAGCAACGCGAAAAGGAGTGCCGATAATCCAGGGGAGAGGGGGGTAGAGTCTGTTTACTTTGGTAAAAAAGAACTCGCTCGCCGAGCTCGAAGTTGTCCACTCCGCTGCTCGCGCAAACATCCCTCCCACCCTCGTCGGTGGTCTCCGCGACCCCCTGAAGGACCGCCCCCTGGCGCCCTCTCTGCCATGGGAGCCCGTCTGCGATATAGGGCCCGAGCGATGCCAGTCATGGCAGCGTCGACAGTGGTCGACACGATGATCTTAGTAGCGATGCTGGTGACGATGCTGGCAACGACGAAGGCGCGGCCAGTGCGGGCGCCGATGCTGATCGCGCCGGCGACGACGACGACGCCCTCGCGTCGGCGATGAAGGTTTTGGAAAGCGTTCGACATGCGCGCGCGGCCGACGCGCGAGTGGCCCGCATGGTATTATTTGACACGGGTCGTGCCCCCTCTCAGCACGCGCGCAAGGGCGCGCGGATGATGCCGGCATGCGGCGCGAGAGGCCTGTTTGGCAGAACTCCATGCCATGTTGAGGAACCTGTGATGGCCTCAAGAACTCGCAAGGGCGCGAGTGCGCGTTTTTTTTTGCATGTGTGTTGACACTCGGTTCTGAAATTGCTGCGAAACCTGCGGTTTTTGGCGGATTCCGGCATGCGTGCGCGACGACGCGCGCGCGTGCACTTCGTCTCATTTGTTGCAACAGATTCTCGCGACGGCACGCGCGCAAGGGCGTTCGAACGATTTAGACACGCGCGCGCGAAGCCCGTTTGGTAGCATTTTATGAGCACGTACAGTTTTCGCAAGAATTCGCAAGAGCGCGCGCACAAGTTGTTGTTGGACTTCCGCGCTGCGAAACCGTATGATTTCATATGTTTTCTTGACACTCGATTTTGATACCCTTACGAAACCTAAGGTTGTTGTATGATTTCTGCATGCGCGCGCGACGATGGGCGCGTGTGCGCATTTCGCCTCAGTTTTTGTAAAAAAGGGTTCTTGACAACTGAGAAGTTTTGGCAAATGAGTGTGCGCTCATAGTGCCTCTTTCGCAGAGGATGGCGGGGGGGCGGATACCGGCGTGGCTGGGATTGTATGAGTTCGTATTTCGGATGGGCGATGGGGCATAATCAAATGCAAATTGCACTACGGAGAGGGGAACCGATAGTCCTGGTGGCCGGGTAGAGCCTAAAGAGAGGAAAGGGGAAGCTGTGCGAAGGCGACGGCGGCGACGGGCGGCACCGCCCGCAAAAGCCGCCGCTTGCCCCGAGCGGCGGCGACGGCGACGGCGGCGGCGGGCGGCACCGCCCGCAAAAGCCGCCACTCGCCCCGAGCGCCGGCGACGGCGACGGCGGCGACGGGGGGCACCGCCCGCAAAAGCCGCCACTCACCCCGAGATGGTTGACATGTAAGAGCCCCTCAGTGCAAGCACTGGCTGGGGAAAGTGTCTCCTTCGCGTCGCACCACCAGGCGTGCCGCGAGGGCGGGCCGGGCGCTTCGCAGGAGACCCCCCTCGCCGTTCGCAGCGTCTGCTGCCTGAAATCTCCAGCGGTTGCACGGAGGAGGGCAAACCGTTCTGAACGCGGGGCTCTCGCCGCGCACTGTCCTAGCAATAATCGCCAGCAGCTGCGCAGATGGAGGGCGGGCCGTTTGCAGCATGGAGCTCTCTCGCCTTGGCGCCGCGCGCACGCGTCTTTAAGAGTGGCAGCGGGTGAGATGGACGGCGAATCGGCTTCAAAATGGGGTTCCTCATCCGACTTCCTCAACGTCGTGATGCGGCCGTCTCACGGCCGTCGGTAAGAATCGGATCCAGGGCGGATGGTTTTCAGAATCGAACTCTCGCCTCAGACTTCCTCCGCAAAATCCGCAGACCCTGTCGGCGTGTGGAAGGCTCTCCGTTGGTCGCCGTCGTCGTCGTCGTCGTCGTCGTCGTCGTCGTGTCATCTCCGTCGCCTCCTCGTCGTGTCCGTCGTCGTGTCCGTCTCCGTCAGCTCCTCGTGGTCTCCGTCAATCTGACTACCTACCAGACCACCCCAACCCAACCCGAAGACCCGAATTTCGGGTTGGGGGGGGTACGGGTTCCATACGTGTTTTCTCGATGTTCCCCGACCCCCCCCAACTGGAAATGGAGGGCAAATCGAGACCTTCGGGTTGGGTTGGGGTGGTTTGGTGGGTGGTGACAATCGTCGTCTCCGTCGTCCCCCGTCTCCTTTCCCTGGGCCTTCCTCCTGAAGCGCGCCAGCCAAAGCGACATTGAGCCTTCCGCGCCGGGGGGGTCCTGCGGGGTGGGTCGCCACCAAGATACGCATCCCCCCCCGGGCGGTGCCGGGGCCCAGAAAAGCCCGAGGACGCGGCAAGAGTGCCCCAAGAGGCCTCCAAGGCGGTCCTCCATGGCCCCGAGTCGCCGAACTATTGGTCCAAGACGCCAAAGTAGCCTCCAGACGGCTCAAGAGGTTGTCAAAACGCCCAAAGAGGTCTCCAAGAGCACTCCCAAGAAAGCTCCAATAACAAAAAACATATATTTACGTCAAGTGTTTGAAAGATTTTGGCGTTCTCGCCTTGTCGGTTTCTCGGCGCTCCAAGACAGCCCAAGAGGCCCCCAAGATCGCCCAAGAGGCCTTCAAGGGGGCCCACAAACGACCCAATAGACTCCTAAGACCGCCCAACAGGCCGACAAGCTCGAGAAGCCTCCCAAGAGGCCCCAAGAGGCCCCCAAGAGACCCCCAGGAAGCCCCAAGAGGCCTCTCCGCAAGGGCCTCCCAAGAGGCGCCCCCGAGAGTCGTCGTCGTCGTCGTCGTCGTCGTCGTCGTCGGGTCGTCGGTGTCGTCGGTG
>CAUYUJ010018710.1:27500-29308 GCA_963575745.1 Prorocentrum cordatum
TCCTCCGCCTCCCTTCTCCTCCCTCTTCCTCATCCTCCTCCTCCTCCTCCGCCGCCGATCACGCACATTCAGAGTGCCGATTCCGATCCGGACCTCCTCCTCTGGAGTCCTCGAGAGACGCGGCCCGAAGCATCTGGGAACCTCCGTGGACCTGGAAGGCATCAGAGACTCACCGAGCACCTGCGGAGTCCTGCTCCGTCTCCTGCGCGGGACACGCCCCGCGAGGCTCCCCCCGGGTGGCCTTGTCCCGCGCCAGCTGCGTCATCTGCTCGCGCATCTCCTGCCGGCACGCTCTGGGAGAGGAGGGGGGAGGAAGGCGATGACGAGTGGGAGGGGGGGGAAGAATATACGGGGAGACGGCGAAGAGGAGGACAACGAGGGGGGGGGGGGGGGGATGAGAAGCAGCAGCGAGATGGAGAGGGGGAGGAGGGGGAGGGGGGGGGGGGCCAGGAGAGGAAGGCAAAGCAGGATAAGGAGGGACAGCCGAAGGAGCAGCAGTCCCCGCCTCCTGCTCCTGCTCCTGCTCCTGCTCCTCTTCCTCCTTCTCCTGTTCCTGCTCCTCCTTCTCCTCCCTCCTCCCCTCCTTCCCTCCCTCTTTTCCTCCCTCTTCCCTCCCTCCCCGCCCACAAACCTCTGAGACCCCCCCCGAAACATCCGAGGACCTCCGAAACCACCGAGAACAGGTCCGAGGGCCCCCCGCCAAACACCCCTGAACGATACAAGACGGACCTCCTACCCCCCCCCCCCTCCCTCCCGCAAAGTCGCCACGGACCTCCAAGACCCTCCCCCCCCAAAACAAAAAAAAAATGCCCCCCGCAAAAACCTGCAAAAACAGGCGACATGGCCCAGAGAGGCGCTCGAAGAACCCCCCCCCCCAAACCCAGACCCCCGACGTCGTGATTTCTTCATGACGTCGACCCCCAGAGGTCTGGACCCTTTCCCAGGGACCGGTTTTTCATCCCGCCCCTGGATCTGGAGAGGGGCCAAACCGCTCAACCCGGAGCAGGCGAAATCTGCAGATTAGTGAAATGTGTTAATTATGGCGTTGAATGTCTCGTCGTCTCGGGTCCCTCTGGGGGCTGCATCAAATCCACAGATTGCCATATTCTGTTGATTCGGGACGTGTGCCCGACGCACTGAAAATCCACATATTGCAAATTAATCTGCGTACGTGAAACGGGGCCACGGGATGCGAATCGCCAGGGGGGCGGCTATCATCCACACATTGAAGGACATTCTGTGGATCCACGACGGAGTCCCCATCTACAGATTAACAGAAATCCTGTGGATTTACGACGCGTACACGACGCAGGCCTGATCCACAGAATTTCAGAATCCGTGGATTTGGAACAGGTCGGGGCCTGAGGGGAAGCGAATGACGAGGGCGCCCACAACGCTCAGAATGGCATAATCTGCGTCCAAAATGGCGCCTGCTTTGCGGCTCTCCAGAGTGGCAGGATTTCAGGCCCCCACCGGCATCCAACTTTTGGACGGCCCCGAGGCCCGGTGAGGACCTCCAGAGGGCGAGAATAGCGAAAAACCTCCCGTCCTGACTTCTTCACGACGCGCGGGGGCCTGGGAACCCAGACCCCCGACGTAATGACTTTTTCACTACGTCGACCCCAGAGTTCTCGACCCCTGCTCCAGGACCGGCTCGTCGTCCTGAGTCGTTTTTTGACGCTCCCGAGGCCCGGGGAGGGTCCCCAGAGGCCGAAAATGGCGAAAAGCCTCCCCTCGTGATTTTTTTCACGACGCCAGGAGGTCTGGGCTAGGAGGAGGAGGAGGAGGAGGAGGAGGAGGAGGAGGAG
>CAUYUJ010018710.1:36630-59130 GCA_963575745.1 Prorocentrum cordatum
CATCCCCCTCTCCCTCCTCCTCGTTCTGATCCTCCTCCTCTTCCCTTCCTCCTCTTCTGCCTCCTCCTCTTCCTCCTCCTACCCATGCTGCTCCTCCTCTTCCTCCTCATCCTCCTCCTCCTCCTCGGCCTCCTCCTCCTCCTCCTCCTCCTCGTCCCCGCCCTCCTGCGAAAAGGACTTTGGAGTGAGGGCGTATTCCAACATCGTTGATAACTCTTGGGTTTGCGCTGGTCGCCCTCCTCCCCCTTGTCTTCGTCCTCGTCCTCCCCCTTCTACTCTCCCTCGCCCCCGTTTCCCATCCCGTTTCCTCATGAGCAATTTCACCCCTGCCGCGCCCCCAGGTGTGTCGGTAGCGCGGGTCGGTCGTCGCGCCTGAGACGTCCCCGCCATCTATGATCCTGCAGCTTGAAACTCACAACGGCTTCTCGGGTGGATGGCGGCTGGATTTCAACGTGCGCCTCTCGCCTTAGCGCAGCGCGCAGTCATTTCAAACGTCTGCGGGAGCTTCCAGGATGGAGGGCGTCTCGTTTGCAAAATGTCCTTCTCGCCTCAGCGGCGCACGCGTTCGTTCTAGAATTTCGCAGCAGTTCAAAAGATTCGCATGGCCGACCTCTTTCACGTTGATTCGCGGGGCTGAAGTCCTAGAACTTATCACTTCTAATTTCTAGGATCGAAGACGAGATCATCTGCTTCGCATCATTAATGATGCTTTGTCACGATCGAAGACTCTCAGACGGTTGCCTTCTAACGGGGCACGTCCCGAAGTGTGAATACATGCGTGTAAGGACCTATGTTGGGGGGAACTTGGAGGATGTTTTTAGTTGCAAAATCGGAGATGCGTCTTGGGATTGCGCTGGTCCTCCTCCTCCTCCTTCTCCTCCGCCTCCTCCTCATCACCCTCCTCCTGTGTCCACAAAGCGGTGACTCTCATTGGGCCCCTGCCAGAACCTACGATTTTGCAGGAACTCGCCCAAGATGAGGTCACAAAAACCGACCTCAAAATTATCCCGGCAAAGCAACCTAACAGCGATGTGTAGAAGCATATCTGAAAGCATTCCCCTTAGGATTCAGATGAAAATCCAGTTGTAGAATTCTGCTGTTCTCGCAGTCGTAGTCGCATTCGCGATGACAGTCGCAGCGGCAACGGCAGTCGCAGTCACAGCCTCAGCCTCAGCCTGCCTCAACCTCAGCCTCAGCCTGCCTCAGCCTCAGCCTGCCTCAGCCTCAGCCTCAGCCTGCTTCAGCCTCAGCCTCAGTCTGCCTTCAGCCTCGGCCTCAGCCTCAGCCTGCCTCAGCCTCAGCCTGCATCAGCCTCAGCCTCAGCCTCAGCCTGCCTCAGCATCAGCCTGCTTCAGCCTCAGCCTCAGCCTGCCTCAGCCTCAGCCTCAGTCTGCTTCAGCCTCAGCCTCAGTCTGCCTTCAGCCTCGGCCTCAGCCTCAGCCTGCCTCAGCCTCAGCCTGCCTCGGCCGCAGCATCAGCCTGCCTCAGCATTCAAAATGTGGTCCAGGAATGGAGTTCTGGGAACTAGAAGAACACGAAGTGGCCTACAGTTGGCTCCGGGCATTCAAAATCATGCCCAGGAATGGAGTTCTGGGAACTTGAAGAGCACGAAGTGGCCTACAGTTGGCTCCGGGCATCCAAAATGTTGCCCGGGAATGGAGTTCTGGGAAATCGAAGAGCACGAAGTGGCCTACAGTTGGCTCCGGGCATCCAAAATGTGGCCCGGGAATGGAGTTCTGGGAAGTCGAAGAGCACGAAGTGGCCTACAGTTGGCTCCGGGCATTCAAAATGTGGCCCGGGAATGGAGTTCTGGGAGCGCCAAGAGCGATTTTGCGAGGATGTCCCAAGCGATTTCGGCTTCGGCGGCAGCCGTTCCGGGTCCCGCCCCGACCCCCCTGTGGAGTCATCTGCTGCTCTCTTTTGAGACCACTAGAAACCTATCAGCAAAAGCTGTTAGGTAAAAAACTGTGTTCCGCGGTACAAATTAGCCTGGCGAAGGACCCGGCCATATGCAGTTGTGAGGTCTGTCGTTGTACGCACCGCAGTCGGAGGAGCTCCCTAGAGGGCCACGAAGCGTGTGAGGGGTGTGCCAAAACCTGTGCAGTGGGCGCATGCGAACGGCGAACGCAGCCTCTGGGGCCGTCGGTGGGGCTCCCTATGGGGCCACGAAGCGTGTGAGGAGTGTGCCGAGATAGGTGCGGTGGGCGCATGCGAACCCAGCCGCTGGGGCCGCCGGTGGAAATCCGGATGGGGTCGCGAAACGTGTGAGAGGGGTGCCGAAGTGGATGCGGTGGGCGCATGTGAACGCAGTCACTGGGGCTGTCAGTGGGGTCCCCTCTGGGGCCACGAAACGTGTGAGTGTGCCGAAATAGGTGCGGTGGGCGGATGCGAACGCAGCCACTGGGGCCGTCGGTGGAAGTCCCTATGGGGTCGCGAAGCGTGTGAGGGGGGGCCAACGTGGATGCGGTGGGGGCCGTCGGTGGAGCTCGTTATGGGGCCGCGAAGCGTGCGAGAGGTGTGCCAAAAATGTGTGCGGCGGGCGCATGCGAACGCAGCCGCGGGGGCCGTAGGTGGAGCTGCCTATGGGACCGCGAAACGTGCGAGGGGCGTGCCAAGTCGGTGCGGTGGACGCATGCGAACGCAGCCACTGGGGCCGTCGGTGGAGTTGCCAATGGGGCCACGAAGCATGTGATGGGTGTGCTAACATGGGCGCGGCGGGCGCATGCGAGCGCCGCCACTAGGGCCTTCGGTGGAGCTCCCCATGTGGCAGAATGGGCGCGGTGGGCGCATGCGAACACAGCCACTGGGCCAGTCGGGCCACGAAACGTGTGTGGGGCGTGCCGCAAATGGATTCGGTGGGCGCATGCGAACGCAGCCACTAGGGCCACTAGGGCCGTCGGTGCAGCCCTCTGGGCCACGAAACGTGTGAAGGGCGTGCCAAAATGGGTGCGGTGGGCGCTTGCGCACGCAGCCATTAGGGCCGCCGGTGGGGCTCCCTACGGGGCCGCGAAGCGTGTGAGGGTGTAAAAAAATCGTCACGGTGGGTGCATGCGAACGCCGCCACTGGGGCGGGCTGTCGGTGGAGCTCGCTATGGGGCCACGAAGCGTGTGAGGGGTGTGCCGAAAGTGGTGCGGCGGGCGCATACGAACGCAGCCACTGGGGCGGGCTGTCGGTGGGGCTCCCTATGGTACCACGAAGAGTGTGCAAGGTGTGCCGAAATAGGTGCGGTGGGCGCATGCGAACGCAGCCACTGGAGCCGTCGGTGGAGCTGCCTGTGGGGCCATGAGCCGTGTGAAAAGTGTGCCGACTTGGGTGCGGTGGGCGCATGCGAACGAAGCCACGGGGGCCGTCGGTGGGGCTCATGCGAACGCAACGACTGGGGCCGTCGGTGGAGCTCCCTATGGGGCCGCGAGACGTGCGAGCGTGCCCAAATGGGCGCGGTGGGCGCATGCGAACGCAGCCATTGGGGCCGCCGGTGGAGCTCCCTGTGGGGCCACCAGACGTGTGAAGGGTGTGCAAACATGGGCGCGGTGGGCGCATGCGAACGCAGCCACTCGGGCCTTCGGTGTGGCTCCCGGTGGGGGCACGAAACGTGAGAGGGGTGTGCCGACTTGGGTGCGGTGGACGCATGCGAGCGCAACTATTGGGGCCGTCGTCGGAGCTCCCCTTGGGGGCACGAAACGGAAACGTGTGAGGGGTGTGCCAAAGTGGGTGTGGGGGGCGCGTGCGGGCGGTGTCATTGGGGCCTTCGGTGGAGCTCCCTATGGGGCCGCAAAGCGCGTGAGCTGTGATGGTGATGATGACGGCGATGATGACGAGGATGAGGATGATAATGCTGATGATGATGACGACGATGGTTATGATGACGGCCGTGAAAATGATGGCGATGATGATAGTGATGATGACGCTGATGCTGCTGATGATGATGATGCTGACGATGATGCTGCTGATGATGATGATGATGATGATGATGATGATGATGATGATGATGATGATGGTGATGGTGATGGTGATGGTGATGGTGATGATAATGTTGATAACGATGCCGATGCTGATCATGATGGGAGGGGGGAGGGAGGGGAGTAGGAGGAATGAGGGGGAGGAGGAGGAGACGCGGGACGCTGTTTCAAAATGAGGACCCAACACCACAGGATGGCTGGGAACAATGTATTAATGCTGACGCTGGACTGGCGGAAAGTGTCGCCCATTTACATGACCGAGGCTCGCTCCTCCTGCTCCTCCTCCCGCTCGCCCTCGCCCTCCCCCCCTTCCCCCTACCCCTCCCCCCTTCCCCTCCGCCCCCCTCCCGCGCGGAGGAGAATGGGGGGGGATGATGATGATGATGATGACGACGACGATGATGATGATGATGATGATGATGATGATGATGATGATGATGATGATGATGATGATGATGATGATGATGATGAGGAGGAGGAGGAGGAGGAGGAGGAGGACCCATGTAAATCCAAGGGTCATCAACGACGTTGGAATAAACCCTCACGCTTCATAGGTCCCTATAAAATTTCCATTTCCATTGAGGGAACTGCCTCGTTGGAAGACAACCGTTTCAAGACCCTGAACCAGGCCAAAACTTTATTCTCGGGAATCTAACGCCACTGATCAACCTGACTGTTGCGTCTCGACGATCATGAATCGCACCAAGACGCCATCCCTGGGACTTCAACACCGCGAGTCAACGTAACTGTTGCACCCGAGTCTTTCCAAAACACCATTTCTGGCAAGCTGACCATCGACAATCCCTAACATTCTTTTAGTTTTGAAAATTAATCTGGATGGACCCAACCATGTGCACTTGTGAATAACGCGCTTGTTGGTATCGTCTTCGGTGGAGCTCCTCATGGGGCACGAAACGTGTGAAGGGTGTACCAACATGGGCGCGGTGGTGTCATGTGAGCGCAGCCACTTGGGCCTTCGGTGGGGCTCTCATTGTGGCAACGAAACGTGAGAGTGGTGTGCCGAAATTGGCGCGGTGGTGTCATGCGGGTGCAGCCACTGGGGCCTGCGGTGGAGCTCCCTATGGGGCCACGGGGCCACGAAGCGCGTGAAGGGTGTGCCCACATGGGTGCGGTGCTGTCATGCGAACGCAGCCGCTGGGGCCTTCGGTGGGGCTCCCTATGGGGGGGGGGGCACGGAGCGTGTGAGCCGTGTGCCAAAGTGGTGCGGTGGTGCCATGCGGTCGCAGCCACTGGGGCTTTCGGTGGAGGTCCCCATGGGGCCACGAAGCGTGTGAATGGTGTGCCGAAATGGGCGCGGTGGTGTCATGCGAGCGCAGCCACTGGGACCTGCGGTGGAGCTCCCTATAGGGCCACGCAACGTGTGAGGGGTGTGCCGAAATGGGTGCGGTGGTGTCATGCGAGCGCAGCCACTGGGGCCTGCGGTGGAGCTCCCTCTGGGGCCACGAAGCGTGTGAGGGGTGTGCCAACATGGGCGCGGTGGTTTCATGCGAGCGCAGCCACTGGGGCCTGCGGTGGAGCTCCCTATGGGGCCACGAAGCGTGCGAGAGGTATGCCGAAATGGGTGACGATGATGACGGCGATGATGATGACGATGACGATGACGATGACGATGACGATGACGATGACGATGACGGTGACGATGGTGATGGTGATGATGATTATGCTGATGGTGCTGATGATGATGGTGGTGAAGATGGTGGTGAAGATGATGATGATGGTGATGATGATGATGGTGATGATGATAGGAGGGAGGCGAGGGCGGAAGGTTAGGTGACGCGGGGCGCTCTCTTCAAAGCGAAGACCCAACACCACAATATAGCTGAGAAAAAAAATGTGCACGGCGCAAAAGCGAGAACCCCATTTTAAGAAGGAACCGCCCTCAATCCGCCAAACGACTTGCATTAATGCGCGCGGCACTACAGCGAGAATCACATGTTGAAGACCACCCACCCTCAATATGTGACACTTTTGCAAACGTTTACAACCAAGGTGCGCGGCGCCAAGGCGATCGGGAGCGGCCAAGAGGGGGGTGTCCAAGAGGGGGGGTGCAAATCATGACCGGCGGCATGTGCGCGGCCCAGCGGGGGGGCCAGGGACGTAATGAAACAAGAAGAGGCGCCATGAAATCTGGGAAAAAATCATGGCCCCCGCCATGATATCCAGCCCCCCTGGTCATCACCCCCCTCTTTTCCGCCCCCGATGTCACAAGTGGTGAGGAGGTCTCAGGCGAAACGCCCGGCCCGCCCTTCGGACCGGCCTCGGGGTGCGACTTGGAGAAGTTCTTTATAAGGAAAAGCCACGGGGAAGAGGAGGAGGAGGAGGAGGAGGACGAGGAGGAGGAGGAGGAGGAGGAGGAGGAGGAGGAGGAGGAGGAGGAGGAGAGGGGGAGGGGGAAGGAGAGGGAGGAAGAGGGCGGGTGGGGGGCGTCGAGCGAGCGCCGGGCCGCATGTCCGGAGGGCAGCCTCAGCCCTTCTTCAGCACGTGGACGAGGGAGGGCTGGGCCTCGAGGAAGGCCATGTACTCCGACTCTATCTGGTACATCTGCCGCTTCACCTCCTCTGCAAGGGCGGCGGCGGCGGCGCGTCGGCGACGGCGACGCCGGCCCCGGCTGCGAAGGCGTCGACGATGCGGACGACGACGACGACGACGACGACGACGACGACGACGACGACGACGACGACGACGACGACGACGACGACGACGACGACGCGACGACGACGACGGCGGCGGCGGCGGCGGCGGCGGCAACGGCGACGGCGGCGGCGACGGCGGCGGCGTCAGCCGCGGCGGCGGCAGCGCCCAGCGCCAACCAGCCGCCCGCCTGCCCAGGGCCCGTCCTGGGCCCGGGGTCGGCGGACGACCGTGCGCCCCCGGGCGAGGCCGGGGAGGAGGGGGGGGAGGAGGAGGAGGAGGAGGAGGAGGAGGAGGAGGAGGAGGAGGAGGAGGAGGAGGAGGAGGAGGAGGAGGAGGAGGAGGGGGCGCACCCGCGGAGGCCCCCCAACAGGTCTGGGCGCCCGAAAGGGGTACTCCAGATCTCGTAATAAAAGGGAGGGGGTCTGGACCCTCCAAGACAAGCCATTTCAGACTCCCCCCGTGGGAGAACCCTCCAAAGCGTCGTCCCCAGACCCCCCCAGGCCCTCCAAGATAGCCTGGAAGAGACCCCCCCCGAAATGAGACCCCCCGCCCTTTATTACGAAATCTGGAGTACGGACAGGAGGGGTAACAGGCCCAGCAACAACTGCTGACCCATGCCAGCTCGGGGATGGACCGACCCCCCTTTAGCAAGACGTGGTTTCGTGAAGACGACCTGAGGCCCAAACCTGGCGGGCGCAAGCCTGGAAAATAACGGCCACGGCGCCCTCTCGAGAACCGAAAACGGACAATTCACTAATCGACGTGTCACTGTTGGGGGTTCTGTCCACCCCCGACCAACAGCGGTCGCTGTTGGGCAGGCGGCCTCCTGTCTCAGATGGACACAGGCCGCGGCGGCGTGGACAGCGAGTCCTGCTCGAAATGGACAAGAACTGCTGTTGGGCATCGTGCCCACTCTTTCAGTGCCCATCTCGCTCGTGCAGAACAGGGGCCGGAGCAGGTCTGGTCGGAGGATCGCACCGCATCGCCGCTGCATCGCCGCGCAGCGGCGGCGTCGCGACGGAGAGAAGGGACGGCGGGCCGCTCTGCATCGCCGCCGCATCGGGGTTGCGGCGCGAGCCTCTGGGCCCCCGTCTGCTTCGCCGGGCGGGCGGCAGAAGTGGGGGGGGCGGCAGAAGTGGGGGATCGAGGGTTGCAGGAAGGCGACCCTGAAGGGGCCCCCGATGGCCTCCAAACTGCCAGCGCGGGCCCACCAGGTGCACGACAGGTGTACGTTTCTTCACCCCCCGTTCTAGTGCCCCCAGTTAGGGAACACCCGGCCCAGGGGGCTCGCGAATCATCAAATCATGGCCCGAGGCATGTGCGCGGACGAGAGGGTGGTGACCAAGAGACGTTCTAAAAGAAGGAGCGGGGGCCGTGAGATCCGGGGAGATGATCACGGCCCCGCCATTATATCCACACACCCCTAGTCATCCATCACCGCCCTCTTGGCCGCCCCCGATGGGAGGTCTGGGGCCCTGAGGAGGGGGCCAGCATCGGCCCGTCGAATGACATATTATTTTGCTTCGAACGATCCCCACCAAAACCTTTGGCGTTTGATCCCGAAGATGCGCGCGCTCATTGGAACGATGTGCGCGGGGCTCGGTGGTCTCGGCCAGTGCGGCGATCAGACCATGTCGCAAGTTGTGTTGTGAGGTGTGGTGCTATGCTGTTATGTATGACAAGTTATGTCATAGCTCGTGGCGTTCTGCTATGACATATTATGCTACGATATAGCATAATATGCCGCGCTCTGTCATGTGATGCAATGTCAAGGCACGGACTGATGTGTGCTACGATGCTGTGTTATATTGTGGTTTGTTATGCCATAGTATGTGATGTGATGTGATGCGATGTTATGCAATGTTATGGTATGTTCCGTTATGTGTTGTAATGTATGCTCCAATATGTCATAGCATGCGTTGTTATGCTGTGGTGTGATATGATATAGTATGTCATGTTATGTGATGGTGTGACATGTTCTGGTCTGGTGTGTTCAGTTCTGCGTTGATGTGACAAGGTACGTTACATTTGTCATGTTATGTAGTGATATCTGATGTGATGCTGTGCCATGGTATGCACTCCTCTGTCATGGTGTGTTATGTTACGATATGGTCTGTCATGATGTGGTATTTTCTGCTGGGACATGTTCTGTTCGGTGGTGTGGTGTTATGCTTTGTTATGTGGGGGACCTGGGGTTCTGGCGGCCGCGGTATGCAGAGTGGGCGAGTCGGCGCGGGGGGCGGGACCTTCAGGGATTGTCGGGGGACCTGGGGATCTGGCGGCCGCAGTATGCAGAGTGGGCGAGTCAGCGCGGGGGGCGGGACCACCAGCTGGCGGCCGTGGTATGCAGGGCAGGGGGGGTGCGGGAGCACCAGGGATTATCGGGAGCTTCAGGATCTGGTGGCCGCGGCATGCAGGGCGGGGAGGGGGCGGGACCACCAGGGATTATCGTGTTCCTGGAGATCTGGCAGCCGCGGTATGCAGGGCGGGCGGGACCACCGGAGATTATCGGGAGCGAGGGGATCTGGCGGCCTCGGTATGCAGGGCGGGGGGTGCGGGAGCACCAGGGATTATCGGAAGCTTCAGGATCTGGCAGCCGCAGTACGCAGGGAGGGGAAGGGGCGGGACCACCAGGGATTATCGTGACCCTGGGGATCTGGCGCCCGCGGTATGGAGGAGGGGGGCGGGACCACCAATTATCCCAGTGTGACCCTACCTAGGAGTTGGAACCCCTAGGAAAGCAGCATTAGTAGTAAAAGTAACGCTAAGCTAAAGCTAAGCTAAAGCTAAGCTAAAGCTAAGCCACAGCTAAGCCACTGCTAAGCTAAAGCTAAGCTAAAGCTAAGCTAACGCTAAGCTAAAGCTAAGCTAAAGCAAACTGGAGCTAAGCTAAAGCTAAGCTAAAGCTAAGCTACAGCTAAGCTCAAGCTAAGCTACAGCTAAGCTAAATCTAAGCTAAATCTAAGCTAACGCTAAGCTAAAGCTAAGCTAAAGCTAAGCTACAGCTAAGCTCAAGCTAAGCTTAAGCTAAGCTAAAGCTAAGCTAATGCTAAGCTAACAGCTAAGCGAAAAGCTAAGCGAAACGCTAAGCTAAAGCTAAGCTACAGCTAAGCTAAAGCAAAGCTAAAGCTAAGCTAAAGCTAAAGCTAAAGCTAAAGCTCCCAGGGGACTGGGGGGAACCGCTCCCAGGGGACTGGGGGAACCGCCCGGGGCGTGTTCCATTGCCCGGCCCCTTTAAGCTAAGAGAGTAAGAACCCTTCTAGGCAGAGCCTAGGTAGGGAAAAATTGTTGGGAACCTGGGGATCTGGCGGCCGCGGTATGCAGGGCGGGCGGGCCGGGAGGTCTGTTCTTACAATCTAACGACCCCAACCTGCCGGGTGGGGAAAAACTGCACCAACATCAACGCTCGGCAGGTCCGCGAGGATTTCTTGGATCCGCCCTGGACCCCCTCCCTGCAGCGGCGCCGCCAGGGGGGCCCCGCGCCGATCCAAGATATCCGCGCGGACCGTCAAACGTGTATGTTTGTGCTTCTTCTTCTTCTTCTTCGAGATGCGAGGCCTATAATGGGAAGAGAACTGTGCACATGCACCGACTCTGGCCGGGCCCGTCCTGAGCCCCGGATCGGCGCAGACGCCCTCTTCCCTTGGCCAGGAAGGTATGTGCACCGATCCTGAGTCAGGGACGGACATTGTCAGGACTTGAAAGTCGCTGGGGGGGCCGCGTTGTTTCCAGGGCTAGATCCCCGTACGCCCGGCGGGCGCGCTTGATCGGTCAACAGCAATCCTTCCAGCCGCCCTTCGCGAGAAGCTCTGATCTCAGGTTTGCTCTTGCCGACGATTGGGCTGCTCCTGCTTGCTCTTGCCCCCCACACAAGCGTTGCCCTCTTCTCCCCCGTCGCCCCAGAACACACAGATCGCGTTCGCTGCCCCTCAGCGAGCTTCAAGTCAGGATCGGTGCATGTGCACAGCTCTCCTCGCCCGAGCCTGGGGCCCTGCGCCAGCGAGCGCCGGCGAGCGCGCACCCCCTCTCGGCCAGACGGCCCCGGCGAGGCGAGCGCACCCCGAGGCACCGGAGCCGGGTTGAGCGGCCGGCCGCTCCACGGCCTGGCGCCACGGCGGATCCTCCGTGCGCTCCGGGTGCGGGCGCAGAGGTGGCGGGGCCCGTGCGCCTCCTCCCCCCCTCCTCCTCTTCCCACCTTTTCCTCCTCCTCCTCCTCCTCCTCCTCCTCCTCCTCCTGCTCCTCCTCCTCCTCCTCCTCCTCGCCTCCTCCTCCTCGTTTCAGCTATCTTCCTCCTCCGCCCGAGTTCGGGGAGGGCTCCGCCGTGGTGATCCTCTTCCTCCCTCATCCCTCTTCCTTGGGAGCAACTCTTTCCAGTTGCACCCCCAGCCGCGTCGGTAGGATGGGCCGGGCGTTTGGCCTGAAATTTCCGCACCCTCTATAGTCCTGAAGCTCAGAAAACTAGACAGCGTGCGCCTTCGACAGTGCACTAGATGCGGTGCAACCCAGGTGGTGCAAATAATGTGCATTTCGCCCTGCCGAACTTGAAAATGTCAACTCCACTGCTCGCGCAATCATCCCACCAACCCACCCGCAACTTGGTTTGCAAAGCCCATGCGGCGGCGATTGCGATGACTGCGTGGCGCTGGCTGGCGTATCGCCGCGGCCGCGCTAGCGCGCGCAGGCTCGCGCGCAGAGCGGCCAGCTAGCCTGGCGCGACCGAATGCGGCCACGGCGGAACTGACAGCGGGAGACTTCCCAGCACGTCTCGCGGGCCGCGCTGCCCCGCGGGCAGGTGAATGAGAGCCGGTGGCGAGGGCGGGCGCGGCATCCTGGCGACGCCGACGGCGGCAGACACGATGCTGATAGTAGCGACGCTGGTGGCGATGGCGACACTGACGACGGCAGGGCGGCCAACGAGGGCACCGATGCTGCTCGCGCCGGATGATGGCCTCCACGCGTCGGTGGTGAAAGTTTTGGGCACTTTGACGTGCGCGGGCGGCCGACGGGCGCGAGTGGCCCGCATGGTGTTCTTTGACAGGGATCGTGCCCCACTCCCCAAGCACGCGCGAAAAAAAATCCGAGCGATTTCGACATGCGCGCGCGCGAAAAGCCCCGCTTGATCGCACTTGATGGAAATATTGCAAAGCCGTTAATTAGTTTCGTGACAATTCGCAAGGTCGCGCGCGCAGACTTTGTTTGACAAATCACGTGGCAGAACACTTGCTTCTGTTGTGCCTGCTTTCGGGAACCTCGATTTTGACATCCTTACAAGCCTTGCGGTTTTTGACAGATTTCGGCATGCGCGGGGCGACGCGCGCGTGCGGTCTTTGCCCCATTTGTTGCACGGAATTAGGAAAATAATGATCGAAGGCCCCTCGAGGGAGAGGGGGCCCGAGCTCTCCAGACTCGACCCCGTCTTGGACCTGCGGTCATGGAAGCCGCCGCCACTGGCTGTGCTCGAATGTCCTACGTATGGTTCGATTGCTGTCTGCACTGGCTGCGAAACTGTGTGCACGATCGGGGGTCGCGTCGGCGAGGCTGCTCGCGTGTCAGGTTGTCTGGGGCGTCGGTCCGCGGGGCGCGAACGTCAGTTGGCGTGGACGTCGCAGGGCCGACGCCCCTGCAAGCAGAATTCAGCTTATATCTCGGGCCTCCGTGTTAGCCGCGAGTGCCCGTGCCCACCCAGCGCTTCAGATGGGCCTGGATGGCCTCCCCCTTGCTGGCGTGTCCCAACCTGACTGGTTCTGGAGGGGGGGGGGGGGCGCAAGAGAGGGGGTGGGGCCTCGCGGTCGTGTGCAGGTCCCGCCGGGAGGCCCCCTCGGGAGCCTCGGCCCGGCCTCGGCCGCTCCCGACCGCCCCGCGGGAGCAGGGCCACGGCCGGACCTGCAGAGGGGGGCTGGCCCTATTCGGCCTCTCGCGGGGGGAGGCGGTGGAGCTTGGAGCCTGGGCGGAGAGCCACGCTCGGCTTCGACCCCGCCGGGGTCGGAACGACCCCCCCCCCTCCCCCATTCGAGGACGAGTAACCGTCTGGTACCGTACTCCACGTGCTGGCAGGGCTTCCTGCCTCTCTCCCCTGCCCTTCAATTAGGTCGCACCTCTCGCTGGTCGCTACGCTCCTCCTCCTCCTCCTCCTCCTCCTCCTCCTCCTCCTCCTCCTCCCCCGCCTCCTGCCCCGCCTCCTCCTCCTCCTCCTCTTCCTCCTCCTCCCGCCGTCTCAGGAGGGAACTTCCCAAACTTCGGCCGACACCAAGCGGCCCAAAGAACGCTGTCTCTGGCAAGCTCCAGCCTTCGCAAAACCCGCGAACCTATGCCACTGGGAGCCCTCCCCCCTGGCAGCAACTCTCGAGATCCCCCCCGAAGTCGCCGATCGGACGAGAAACATCGGTGCTGGCCTGTGCGGCCTGCAGCTGAGCGTACAGACATGGGTGACGCACACCCTGAGTGGGACGTTCATGAGGTTGACGAGCAAGTCTGTTTGCCTTGTCGTCCAAATCCAACTCCTGGCCAGGCCAATCCTGTGCCCAGGACTTGGCCTGGCCAGGCTCATTGTCGGGATGGCATCTCCCGACGTTGCGCTGGCCACACAGGAGCGGCCCGCTGATGAGACTCTTTTTACGTATGTCTGCTGCGTAATGGTCAAGGGTGCCGTCTTGTTGGCCTGCATCTGCATGGCTTGTACTGGCTGAGCGCGGCCACGCCACGTGATCCGAGCTGCTGCTGGTGCGTTCCTGTCGCGACATGAAGGTGACGGAAGCGAAGGGGTCTGTCAGCAGCAGTTGTGTTGGCGCCTCACGAAGCACGCTAGCCCCGCTCCTCATCCTCCAACGGTGATGGCGACGACCTGGACGACGACGACAATGACGACGACGACGACGACGGCGACGACGACAATATGGACGGTGACGGCGACGTGGACGACGTGGACCACGGTGTCCGAGGCGGCGATGCGCTCTCTGCTGCCCCGGCTTCCTGGAGCTGCTGGTTCCTCTGCTGGATGTCCCTCGTGACGCTGCCCAGCGTGCCCTGCAGCTCCTGCACCTGCGCATCCGCGGTGCACGAGCGGGCAGGGGGGGCGGCGGTGGGAGGACCAGAGGGAGGAGGGCGGCAGCGAGTACACAATGAAGAGGAACGGATGAGGAGGAGGAGGAGAAAGAGGAGGAGGAGGAGAAAGAGGAGGAGGAGAAAGAGGAGGAGGAGGAGGAGGAGGAGGAGGAGGAGGAAAGGAGGAGATGTGAGGAGAATGAGGAGGAGGAGGAGGACGAGGACGAGGAGGAGGAGGAGTAGGAGGAGGAGAAGGACGGGGAGGAGGAGGAGGAGGAGGAGGAGGAGGGGAGGAGGAGGAGGAGGAGGAGGAGGAGGAGGAGCAGGAGGACGGGGAGGAGCAGGAGGACGGGGAGGAGCAGGAGGAGAGGGAGGAGGAGAGAGGGGAAGGAAGAGGGCACGAGAGGAGCAGGGGGAGAGGAGATGGGCGAAGAGGAGAATGTGCTGGGAGGGGGTGGCGGGAAGGGTAGCACAATCGGCAGAGAGAGGTGAGGAAAGGAGGAGGGAGACGCAGGAGGAAAAGAAGAGGGAGGAGGAATAAGCAAGGGAGGAAGGATGGGGAAAGAAGGGCAAGGGGGGGCACACCAATCCCGCCACAGGGCGAGAGGAGGATAGGGGAGACGGGAGGGGAGGGGCGGCGATGGGGAATAGAAAGGTACACCTAAAGAAGCAAGAAGAGGAGCAGGAGGGAGAAGCAGGACGAGGAGGACTAGCAGGGGTGAGGAGGAGGACGAGGAGGCGGAGGAGGATACCTGCGGTATCAGCAATCAGCAGAAGGAGGTGAATGAGGAGGAGGAGCAGCAGGACGACGACGACGAGATTTGGCCGCCGCGCCTTGGCCATCCCCACTTTCTGCTCCTCCTGCAGCTGGTCCACCTCTCCCGCCGGCGGAATCGGGCGCCCCGCCCATGCCACATCTGGCGCTGGGGCCCCTCCTCCATCTCATCGTCGTCGTTCTCCTCCTCCTCCTCCTCCTCCTCCAACGCCACTTAGCGTCTCTGGAAACATCGAAGAGACGCGGGCGCGCGTGAGAGCAGGACGGATGAATGTGAGGTCGGAGCGGACGGTGACGGGTGGCGAAGCGTTCGAATGTACCAGAAAATAAGAGGAGGAACGAGAAGGAAGGGGAGGACGAGAGAGACACATGACGATGATGAAATGAGGCGGAGGAGGAGGAGGAGGAGGACCAATGTAAACCCAAGACGCGTCACCGATACTGCAAACAGTTCTCCCGCCAAGTTCCCTCTTCAAAGTCCCCACAAACATGTATTTTCATTGCGAGAAGTGTCCCATCGAAAGACAACGGTCTGAAAGTCATGAACCGTGCCAGAACACCATTCCTGGGACTTCAACACCGCGAATCAAAGTGATTGTCGCGTCCTGACAGTCCGAAATCATGGCAGACCACAGTTCGTGGGACTTCAACCATACGACTATGTTAAGCTGTTTCAAACTTTTGAAACAAATGTGCGCGTCGCGCGTTGCCACGATGCTACGGCGAGAGCCACATCTTGAGAAAGAACCGCCCTCCACCCTTGAAACGGCTACAAACGTGTAAGACACATGTGCGCGGCTCTAAAACGAGAGCCACATTGTGAAAAGGAACCGACCTCCATATTTGAAGCTGCTGTACACGTGAAAGACTGATGTGCGTGGCGCTGAGGCGAGAACCACAATTTGCAAACGGATCACCCTCCAGCCGCCAGCCTTGAAACCGTTGCAAACTTCAAGCTTCACGGTCATAAGTGATGCGGAAAGAAAATCTCAATTGAAACGCCCAGCCCCCCTACAGACACGTCGGGGGGTGCGACAGGGAGGAGATACTTCACAAGGAAAATAATGGAGGAGAAGAAGGGGGGAAGGAGGAGAAGGGGGAGGAGGCGGAGGAAGTAGGAGGAGGAGGGGGCGGAGGAGGAGGAAGGGGGCACGGGGAGGAGGAAGAGGAGGGATGGGGAGGATATTGTCAGGGAGGAAGAGGGGGAGGGGGACGACGACGACGATAAGCGGGGGATGAGGAAGAAGAGGAGGGCGGACAGATAGGAGGATGAGGACGAAGCGGGGGAGAGCGAGGGCGGAGGGCACCCTCCACGTGCGCTTCAAGGGGCGACCTAGGAGAAGGAGAAACAGGGTGGCCAGCGACTGTCCTTCGGACTGCGTCCGGAGCGATCCCGCTGCCTTTTTCGGCTTAAGCAGGCCTGAGGGAGGAGGAGGAGGAGGAGGAGGAGGAGGAGGAGGAGGAGGAGGGGGAGGAGGAGGAGGTGGAGGAGGAGGAGGAGGAGGAGGTGGAGGAGGAGGAGGAGGTTAGGCACTCTGAAGAAGCAAGGGTCGCGGCCGGGGCACCAGGGCACCCCAGAGACCCGCATAACGACCTCCGAGACCATCAAAACAGCCAACGATCAAGTGCTAAGACCCTTGCGTTCCCTCCTCACTCACATACCCCCTCCTCCTCCTCCTCCTCCTCCTCCTCCGCCTCCTCGTCCTGCTTATGTTTCGTAGTCGTCTTTGCCTCCTCCAACTCCTCTTCATCTCCTCTTCTCCTTCTCCTTCTCTTCCGGCTCCTCCAAGGAGAATCTGGACGCCCCGGCTCCGTGGGGCCTCCTTCTGCAGCGCGTCCTTCTCCGAGGAGATCCGCTCCACCTCGGTCTGCAAGGCCTTCGCCTCCTGGATCTGCTGATCCCTCGGGAGGAGTGGGGCAAGCAAGGAGCGGAGGGGAAGTGGGACCGGGAGAGAGGAGGGGGGCAGGCCGAGCATAGAGCGGAGGGGCAATGGAAGAGGACCAGGAGGGAGGGACGGGGCAGGGACAGCTTGGAGCTGAGGGGAATGGGACTAGGACTAAGACGGTGGCCCGTCTGCGAAGAGGCGGGTCCAAGAAAAGAGAACGACGGAGACAAGGAGGGCAAGAATCCGCCGGCCCCCTTGCGGGGCCACCAGGCTGCGCGGGTGAGGGTTGCGGTGCCCTGCACCAGTTCCAGTTTTCAATGTGATAGCTCTGCTTTCTGCTTCCTGATGTACATTGTTACTGTTCGCGCGAGGGGAGGGGGAGCCGAAAAGGACCCTGGTTTCCAACCCCCCAGGAGGATTCTCAGAATTTCCTGGGGGTCGTGGGACACGTCGCTAGACATCCGAAGCCAGAAACCCTCGCACACTGCAGTAGATTCGCGCTGCCGAGGCCACAATCCCCTGCACATTGCACGATATGCGCGCGGCCGACGCCACAATCCCCTTCGAATTGCACCACGTGCGCGCTGCGCGCTGCGGAAGCCACAGTCCCAGGCGAACTGTGGCAGCTGCGCGCCGCCGAGGCCACAGCCCCCTCGCCAGTCGCGCACGCCGAGGCCACGGTCCCTCGCAGCGCACGCCATCTTCGCGCTGCCGAGGCCAGAACCCCTTGCAGATTGCGCCACGTGCGCGCTGCCGAGGCCACAACCCCTTGCAGTCTGCGCCATGCTCGCGCTGCCGAGGGACGAATCCCTGCCACATGGCACGTGTTCGCGCTGCCGAGGGACGCATGCCTTGCAGTCTGCGCCATGCTCGCGCGGCCGAGGCTACAAGCCCCCCCAGATCGTACCATGTTCGCGCTGCCGAGGCAGCAATCCAGCGTAGCTTGCGCCACACCTGTGTTTCCGACGCCACGATCCCCCGTAGATTGTACAATGTTCGCGCTCTCGAGCCCACAATCCCTCGCAGATTGCACCACACTCGCGTCCCCGAGGCCACGATCGCTTGTAAATTACACAACATTCGCGTCTCCGAGGCCACGAGCCCTTGAAAACTACGCAACGGTCGCGTCCCCGAGGCCACGATCGCTCGTACATTACGCCATGTTCGCGTCCCCGAAGCCACGTTTCCTCGTAACATACTCCGAGGGACCCCAAGACCGTGATTTTGCCCGACTTAGCCTCAGGCAGCCCACAGTCGTTCCAAGTGGCAGCATGAGAGGAAGTTCGCAAACGGCAGCACAGAGTTCAACGCTATCATCTGAACATCAATTTGTCTTGAAGACTGCCAAGAGTCCTCGCACGAGGTCCCGATACTGCTTCACGACGGCGCCCAGGCATCCCAACATGGCACCTGCATGTTCCAGTACGATGGAGAGGGGGCCGGCGGCAGAGGGCGAAGCCCTTCCGGATACACAAACCTCGGCATCTACAGAACCTTGCAGAACTCCGCGCGGATTTCCGGGATCCGCGCAGGGCCCCCCTCTCTTTTGGACACCCGAAATGGGTACCGAAAGAATGGGTACAATGCCCAACAACAAATGTTGTCCCAAACCAACAGCGGCCGCTGTTGGGCAGGCGGCCTTCTGTCTCGAATGGGCACAGGCCGAGGCGGCGTGGACAGCGAATCCTGTTCAGAATGAACAGGAACTGCTGTTGGACATCGTACCCATTCTTTCCGTGCCCATCCCGGGCGTCCAGATCTCTGGCGCGCGGAGCGCGCCAGGGGCGGCGCCGGAGGCGCCGCCGCGGGGGGGCCCACCGCCGATCCGAGAAATCCGCGCGCAGCTCCGAAAGTGAATATTTATGCCACGGGTTCTTCTGAGAGCAGGGCGAGAACGATGTCATGCAAAGATCGGCTCAGAGTATGTATGTATATATATATGTATAGATATAGAAGTTTCAGGATTTGCGGAGTACCTGGCGGCCCTCGTGTCCGCAGCCCTGTGGAACATCCCCACGTCCTGGAAATGCTGGAAATCCTAGAGCGTGTGACTGCCACGGACGTGCTGGGAAATCCTGGAAACGCTCCTCTGGAAACAAGGAGGCGAGGCGACAGGAGGAGGGGGGAGGAGGAGGAGGAGGAGGAGGAGGAGGAGGAGGAGGAGGAGGAGGAGAGAGGAGGACGAGGAGGGGGGAGGAGGAGGAGGAGGAGGAGGAGGAGGAGGAGGAGAGACAGGGGGGCCAGAGGAGACGAGGCTGAGCCTGACGCGAGCCGCTCCGTCCGCAAAGGTCTGGGCTGCGCTTGGCTGCGTGCTCGGCAGTGGTGCCGCCAGGGAGAGAGGCAGGGGGAAGAGCGAGGGGGGAGAGAGGGGGAGGGGGAGAAAGGGAGAGGGAGAGCTGGGCGAGGAGGGTGAGGGAGGGCGAGCGGGGCGAGGAGGACGAGGAGAGGAGAGGATAAGGGCTAGGAGGGGGAAAGAGGGGCAGGGAGAGCTGGGAGTCGAGGGTCTCCTCTCGTCTCCCTAATTATCTGGTGACAGCTGCTCCGGAAGGGAAGGAGGAGGAGGAGGAGGAGGAGGAGGAGGAGGAGGAGGAGGAGGGGGGCAAGTGCGACTGCCTCCCATTCTCGAACTGTGTCGCTCGGAAGACTGCCGTGCACTGCTGCGGCACGGGCTCGGAGTCGAGGGGAGGGGGAGATGTGGGAGGGGAATCCTTTCCCTCAGGTGCAGGGGAACAAGCGATGGCATGAACAGCAGCCTGGAGAGAATGATGCCATGAGAAGATTGGATCCGGATGCGGCCTGGGATTTCCAGAACATCTGGCGGCCCTTGTTCTTGCAGCAGGCGTGGAACCATCAGGAAGCATCGGAGATCCTGGAAACCTAGCAAGCCTCGGAACCCATTGTTACAAACCTCGGAACCTATCTTTATCATTGAAGGGGCCCCAGGACACACAAATAAATACACACAAATAAAATATTCCCCATATTTTCCCATATTTTCTGGGGGGGTGTCTTTCCCACCACTTCCCATATTTTCCCATATTTTCCTGGGAATCGAGGATTAATTGTGTCTGTGTTTTTTTCCCTCCTGAGCTAGGGCCCCCCTGGCAGTGCCCACGGCGCCGCCCCTGGCGCGCTCCGCGCGCCAGGGAGGGGGGCCCAGCGCCGATCCAGGAAATTGGCGCGGAGCTCCGAAAGTTTATGTTTATGGTATTGCTCCATCTTCGACACAAAACTTGGTGGTCTCCAAACCAGGTGGTGAGACACACTCGGTGGTGACCCCGATTCCCCAAAGAAATCCCACCAGCCCTCTGGGCGTAGGTGGTCTAGAGCAGATCCTCTTCCACCCCTCCCTCTTCCCCCTTGGGGAGGGGTTTACCCCTCCCCCTACCCCCTCCCCTGGACCTGGACGGGGGGGGCCGCGGGTAGTTAGAGCGTCCCAGATGGCCCAAGACGGCTCCAAGAGCGCCTCAGAGAACCCAAGATGAGCTCCAAGATGGCTCAAGATAGCGCAAGATCGCTCGAGATGGCTCCTAAGATGGTTCCAAGAAGCCCAAAGACGGCCCCAAGATAACTCCAAGTGGCCAAACAGCTCCCCAAGGAGGCCCCGAAGAGGCCAAAATCGTCCCAAAACCTAAGGAAAATCAATGATTTTTGCTTTCTCGCCTTTTCGCTTCCGATGGCCATCCGAGGCCTGGAGATGGTTCCAAGATGGCCCAAGAGGGCCCCAAGAGAGCCCCAAAAGAGCCCCAAGACGGCCCCAAGAGCGCCCAAGAGCACTCCAAGAGCGTTCCAAGAGGGGTCCAAGAGGCGATTTTAGGGGCTTCCGAGGGGGGACGCTAATTAAACCCCCCCTCTTGTTTGATCGATCTCCTCCAAGATGGCCCCAAGAAGCGCCCAGGAAGCCCCAAGAGGTCCCAAGATGGCCCCAAGATGGCCCCAAGAGGCCCCCAAGAGGCCCCCCGGAGGCCCCCAAGAGACCCCCAAGAGGCCCCAAGAGCCCCCCCAGATGCACCCAAGATGCTCCAAGAGGCCTCGGCGAGAATGCCTAATCATTGATTCTACACAGGTTTTAGCCACATGGAGGCCTCTTGGGGGGGGGCACGGATTAAGATGACTCCAAGAGCGTCTGGGAGAGCCCAAAATGACCTCCAAGATGGCTCAAGATATCCCAAGATGTCTCATAATGGCTTCCTCTGTGTGCTGCCCACTTCTCTGATCGAGGCAATTCCTCTGGGCATCGTTTCTGGATGGGCTGGTGGGGATTCGCGAAGCGACAACAATAATTCTGGGTCACCACCGGGTTTGGGGACACGCGGTCGCCGCGAGGTTTTGCGTTTCCTGGGCCAGCCAGCGCTCGAAAACCATTACCCAAATCGCCCAAAACTCACCACCGGGTGTTCTCACCACCACGTTTGGGGTCCACCAAAAAACTCCTCTCCTTCAACGCGATGCTCCAGAGTCCCGCTCCAAGTTCGCCCGCGGATCCCTGCAGGGGTCCGTCCTGGACCAACTCTGCGGGCCGCGTCCGGCCGCGGCAACGGGAGCAACACCCAACAACCTCCGGGACGACTCTGAGACAACTCTGACGACGACGACGACAACAAGGACGACGACGACGACGACGACGACGACGACGACGACGACGACGACGGCGTCGACGGCGACGGCGACGACGACCACGACGACGACGACGGCGACGACGACGACGACGACGACCGACTGCGGCGGCGGCGACGACGGCGACGGCGGCGACGACGACGACGGCGGCGACGACGACGGCGACGACGACGACGACGACGACGACGACCGACTGCGACGGCGACGACGACGACGGCAACAACGACCGACGACGGCAACGACGACGACGGCGACGACGACGACGGCGGCGACGACGACGGCGACGACGGCGGCGAGTGCTCTTCTCGGCCGCCCGCCTCTGGCTCATCGCGCCCGCAGGGGCTTGGGGTGGCCGGCGGCGGCAGGCCCGCGGCGCCGCGGCGCCCGCGGCGCGCGCCGCCGCCCGCAGCCCCCCCCCCCGTCAGGGGGGCGTAAGACCTACGAGGAGGAGGGATTCAACGAGGAGGAGGGGGGGCAGGGAGGGGGAGGAGGAGGAGGAGGAGGAGGAGAGGAGGAGGACTTTGAGGAGGGGGGGGAAGTTTACGAGGATGAGGAGGAGGAGGAGGAGGAGGAGGACTTTAGGAGGAGGGGGGGGGGGAAGTTTACGAGGTACCGCAGGCTTGCGTCGTGTCGACCCAGGCGATGGTTCTTGGCACCGCGGGAATCGTTCAACCTGGAACGATCGGCCGTTTCCGAAACGCCACGTCGTTGAACATCGATCGATTCTGGGTCGCCGTCGGCGTTCAACGTTGAACTCCGGCGGCGGGGTCGCCGCCGGTCGACACGACACGAACCTACCGTACAGGGGACTCGGAAATCCCCGACGAGGTCGTCAACAAAAACGACGAGGCCGAGCCTGCATTCTGGCGAGGCCTCCCGCTGCAGGCCTCCCACGAAGCTCCTCCTCGTCCAGATCCGCGGCGCGGTCGTCAGAAGACGATGGCGAACCCGAGTCCTGGCAACCCCGAGGAGGACGAGGAGGAGGACGAGGACGAGGGAGGATGAACATGATGATGATGATGATGATGATGATGATGATGATGATGAGGAGGAGGAGGAGGAGGAGGAGGAGGAGGAGGAGGAGGAGGAGGAGGAGGAGGGTCTTACGCTCCCCCGATCCTGCCGCTGCGGCGGGGCCCGCAGAGGAGGGCCCGAGCCGGGGCGGCTGCGAGCGGAGGCGTCCGGCCCTCGGCGGCGCTGGCAGGCGACGGCGGCGAGGGCGGCGAGGCAGTGGACGACGGCGGCGAGGAAGAGGACGACGGCGACGGCGACGAGGACGAGGACGCCGGCGAGGAGGAAGTGGCTGCGGACGGAGAACCTGAGGAGGAGCAGGGGGAGGAAGGGGAGGACGGCGAGGAGGCCGAGGACGGCAAGGACGACGAGGAAGCCGGCGAAGGCGAGAAAGCGGAGGAGGGGGAGGGGGGAGGGCCAGGAGGGAACAGGAGAAGCATGAGGGTGCAGGCTGAGGGCGAGGACAACGTGGAAGGCGAAGACGAGACGGAGGCGGAGAAAGACGGGGGGGGAGCGGGACCGAGGGGCTATGGGGGAGCGGGCGGAGCAGAGGG
>CAUYUJ010018710.1:61630-82680 GCA_963575745.1 Prorocentrum cordatum
TCTCAGTCGCCGCGTGTGGGTGCGCAGGAGGAGGAGGAGGAGGAGGAGGAGGAGGAGGAGGGGAGGAGGAGGAGGAGGAGGTGGAGGGGAGGAGGACGAGGAGGAGGAGAAGGAGGGGAGAGGAGGAGGCACACACCGTAAACTGTCGAAGCCGCGCAGTTTGGCTGCTGGATCCTCGCCGGCGCGCGGAGCGCGCCGGGGGCGGCGTCGGAGGCGCCGCCGGGGGGGGGCCCAGCGCAGATCCGAGAACTCCGCGCGGAGCTCCAAATTGTCACGTTCAGAGGAGGAGGGGGAGGAGGAGGGGAGGAGGAGGAGAGGAGGAGGAGGAGGAGGAGGAGGAGGAGGAGGAGGAGGGGGAGGAGGAGGAGGACTGTCTCGGACTTGTTCTTCTCGGACTGTCTGGGCGGGCGCTCTCTCACTGTTGGAGGCCTGGAAATTGGCACCAACACCAGCACAGGGGTTTGCCTCCACAGGGAGATGATGATCTTAGATTTCGGTGTTGGTGGTAATATGTCGGTCACCTGGGAAGCCAGAATATTACCACCATCACCGAGATCAGGATCGTCTTCCCTCGGTGGAGGCACACCGCCGATCTTGGTGTTGGTGTCAATCTCTAGGACTGCGACACTGTCCGATGTTTCCCACCCGGGGCGCCCCCAGAGTTTGGCGGCGCGCACAAGGGGGGTAGGAGGAGGGGAGAAGGCTTCCCAAGGGAGGCTGCTTCCCAGAAGGCGCTGGCCCTACATCTCTAGACGAGGCCTGCTCTTTTTGAGGAGCAGGGGTGCTTCTCAGAAGCCTGCTCCCCTCCCCCTACCCCCCTCTGGGCAAGGAGCCCACACAGGACGCACGCGCCCAACCACGTGCCACGTGCATGACTACGGCCCCCCAAGTCCGCGAGACCAGCCTCGCGATACGAATTTTCGCGCGACGCGTACGCTCGACACCAACGTGGCTCACAGACATCCGCCGATGTGATTTGTTCCATCCGCGGCCCCAAAAATCCGGACCTCTTCCTCGGGGTGGGGTGTTCGTCCCGAGTCTATGTCTTATGGCACCCGGGCTGGACAACGGGCTCTGGAGGCCGAAATCCAGGAAGACTGCAAACATCACATCCTCGGATCTCCTGGGGTTCACGTACGCGTACGTCCTTCTCTCGCTCCTGAAGCCTTCCTGAAGCCGGGGCGATCCCAAAGTGTCTGGCGGGAGGGCGCCCGGGCTGGCCGAGGAGGAGGAGGAGGAGGAGGAGGAGGAGGACGGAAATGAGGACGACGGGAAGAGGAGGAGGAGAACTGTGCTGGGCTCTGCGACGATGCCGCGCAGGTGGCCGCTCCCGCCACCAGTCACTCTCCTCACCACACGCTCTGCCGCTGCCTCCACCGCCTCCGCCCACCTCAGGCTCCGCCCTGCTACGGGAGGCCACACTCGACAGACACCGCCGCTCCTGCATCCTCGAAGCGACGGCGGCAAAGGCTGCGGCAGGAGGAGGAAAGAATCGGGTGTTGCTAGAAGTGCCCCTAGCCCAAAGTGCCCCCAGCTTTTCGCTCCATTTTGGAGCCCCTGGGGTCCTCTGGGCTTCGTGAGGGGTGCTCTGGAGGCCGCCTGGACCCCCCCGTGAATCCTGGGGGCACCTTGGGCCAGGGGCACTTCTAGCAACACCCGAAAGAAGGCAAACAACGCGCCCGGCGAGCACGCGGGACAGAGGGGAGCCCAGGGCAGCTGGGCACACGGAGCTGGATCCCCGCCGATGTCCCTTCCTGCCTCCTCCTGCCTCCTGCCTCCTCCCTCGTCGCGCTCCTCCTCCAAGTCCTCCTCCTCCTCCTCCTCCTCCTCCTCCTCCTCCTCCTCCTCCTGCTTGTTCTCCTTATCCTCCCTGCTTCACTCCATCCCTCTCGTCATCGCCACTCTACGTGACCCTCGCCCTCATCACCTTTGCCCTTTCTCCTCAACCCGTCATCCCCCGCCCATCCCTCCGATTTCAGCGTCTCATCCCAACTTGCCGGCTCCTGGGAATCGGCGCGAGTCGACGCAACAAACATCGACGCTAAAGCGGCGCCATCTCCGCGATTACCAACCGCTAATCAACGCCAAGGCACCCTACTGAGACGGAACTTCGCGAGGGTACACACGGCTCGCATGCTTTACTGCCGACCGCTCCCCCCCTCCCCGAATCAGCCATCCTCGAGCCCCGCGCTGCGAGGAGCTAGGCTCTCGCCCCCCAGAAGCAAGCTCGCCCTCCGCCCTGCCCCGCCTGCCCTCTCCCGCAGCCCCCCCCCTCCCGATCCTCCCCTGCCCCCCGCCGCCTTGGCCAGGAGCCTCCCCCTCCCACGAGTGAGGGGCAACGATAGGGGGGGACTGGCATAGAGGGGGACGCATCGACCCTGAACCGGCGATACATCGCCGATAGGTCGGCGATAGGCCTCTGATGGTGAGTCCGCACCTTCCTGGGCAGGTTGGGGCTATCGGGCCCCTGTCGGCGATCAATGGGCAATTGGGGGTCGATGCATCCCCCCCGATGCCTATCCCCCCCTATACCGTTGCCCCTGAAAGAGGACGAGGACGTGCTGAAAGAGGAGGAGGAGGAGGAGGGAGGAGGGAGGAGGGAGGAGGGAGGAGGAGGAGGAGGCGGGAGGAGGGAGGAGAAGGAGAGGAGGAGGAGGAGGGAGGAGGGAGGAGGGAGGGAGGATGGGAGGCGGGAGGAGGGAGGAGGGAGGAGGGAGGATGGGAGGAGGGAGGAGGGAGGAGGGAGGAGGGGGAGGGAGGAGGAGGGGAGGAGGGGAGGAGGAGAGGAGGAGGAGGAGGAGGAGGAGTGGGGCGTCCAGGAGGGGGGCTCGCAGCTCGTGGCCCGAGGCACGTGCGCGGCCCGAGGAGGGGGGGAGGTGGGGGGGGCCCCAGCGGGGAACGTGGAACGCACTGAAGCAAGAGGAGGCGCCATGAGATCTGGGGAGGCAAGGGACCCCCCCCGTAGTCACCACCCCCTCCTTTAGGGCGACGAGATCTATGCATATCCACTGCTCCTGGCCAGGCCAATCCTGGGCCCAGGAGCGGTGAATACGCCCTCCTGGCCTGGCCAGGGAGGCATATACACAGCTCCTGGGCCCAGGATGGGCCTGGCCAGGAGCAGTGGATATGTATAGATCTCGTCGCCCTACCTCCTGGCCCCTCCCGGGGATCGGGCTCGACTGGCCGCGTGACCGACCGGCACGATCGGCCTAGCAATGCAGGAGGGTGCGCATGGCCAGGCCACCGGGAGCTTTCCCATCGCAGACCGTGGGTGCACCGTAACACGAAGCCAGGACGAGGGTAGCATCGGGTGTGCGGGTACATCGAGAACCTCTGAGATCTGGTGGATCTGGGGGAGGTCTCGGGCGCCGCGGCCTCCTCAGAACCCAGACCCCCGACGTCGTGATTTTTTCACAACGTCGACCCCCAGAGGTCTGGACCCCTTCCCCGGGACCGGCGTCTCATCCTGAATCGTTTTCTGACGCTCCCGAGGCCCAGCAAGGGCCCCCGGAGGCCGCAAATAGCGAAAAACCTCCCGTCGTGATTTTTTCACGACGCGAGGAGGTCTGGGAAGAGCGTTCCCGGAGCGCTCCGACGAGCGCCCACCGGACGCTCTGGAACGGAGGCGCCCCTCGTCCTGGCCCCGCCCGGCCCCCGGGAGGGCGCCGGCCGTGCGCCTGCCGTCGCTCGGACGTCCGTTTCCCGTGCATCCTTCGGCTCCGTGCGTGTTGTTTACTGCTCGATCGTCCAGGATGGTCCTCGATGGCTCTCGCCGAGAAAAAAAATGCACACGTCCGAGCCCGGCCCTGGCCCGGCCCCTGCTTCGGGAGCGGCATCCTCAGAAGAGCGTTCCCGGAGCGCTCCGACGAGCGCCCCCCGGACGCTCTGGAACGGAGGCGCCCCTCGTCCTGGCCCCGCCCGGCCCCTGGGAGGGCGCCGGCCGTGCGCCTGCCGTCGCTCGGACGTCCGTGTCCCGTGCACTTTCCGGCTCCGTGCGTGTTGTTTACTGCTCGATCGTCCAGGATGGTCCTCGATTGACGAACGAGCAACACACACCCATGCCCATAGGGGGTTCGTTGAGAGGAGGACTGGCTATGGGTATGGGTGCGGGGTGTCGGACCCTGGGGAACGCTCCCGTTCGAGCGGGAACCCCCATCCGACAACACGCACCCATAGCCCTCTCCGACCCCCCTATGGGTATGGGTGTGTGTTGTTGGTTCGTCATCGATGGCTCTCGCCGAGAAAAAAAATGCACACGTCCGAGCCCGGCCCTGGCCCGGGCCCTGCTTCGGGAGCGGCCAAGGGGGGGGTGTCCAAGAGGGGGGGGGTGCAAATCATGACCGGCGGCATGTGCGCGGCCCAGCGGGGGGCCAGGGACGTAAGGAAACAATAAGAGGCGCCATGTGATCTGGGGAAGTATCATGGCCCCCGCCATGATATCCACCCCCCCTAGTCATCACCCCCCTCTTTTCCGCCCCCGACCCACGGAAGTCTGGAGCCTTTCCCCGGGGCGGGTGTTTCATCCCGAGTCGTTTTTTGACGGTCCCGCGGCCTGGGAAGGGACCCTGGAGGCCGAAAATAGTGAAACACACACACAGACACACACACACACACACACACACACACACTGTGGGAACAAAAAACACCTCACGTCGTGAGTTTTCCCAGAGGCCGTGTTTTGTTTTTTTGGTTTCTTTTGTGTTTTGTGTTGTTTGTATGTTTGTGTGTGTGTTTCCCCAACAACACCTCACGTGTGTGTGTGTGTGTGTGTGTGTGTGTTCCCCCAGCGGCCGAAAGTAGTGAAGCACCTCCCGTCGTGCTTTTTCCACAGCGCGAGGAGGCCGGGTCTCGCCCCGAGCCCGCCGCAGGGGGGAGGGGGTGGGCGGCGCACTGGTTGTGCAGGTCCTCGCGCGCCATCCACCGGTGCTGGAGCGTGTCGAACGCGCCCGCCCCGAGCGACGGGTCCCGGAAGAGCTGGGCCAGCCCCTCGTCCTGGGCGGCATCGAGGGGGGGGCACGTCTGAGCAAGGGTGGGTGGGAGGAAGCGATGAGGAGGGAGCGAGGAGGAGGATGAGGAAGCGGAGGAGGAGGAAGCGGAGGAGGAGGAAGCGGAGGAGGAGGAGGAGGAGAAGGAGGAGCAGGAGGAGGAGGAGGAGGAGGAGGAGGAGGAGGAGGAGGGGCGATTTGGAGGGGGAGGGACAGGAAGATACGATACGATACGATACGATACGATGCGATACACACCATCAGCGCCAGCTTACCTGGTTGTGCAGTGCGCACTGTGCCGGTTCTCGCTTCCAAGATCGCGCAGCAGTGGGATGAAGGGGGGAGGAAGAAGCAGAAGGAGGGTGGGAAAAGGAGGGAGGAAGAGGAGACAAGCAGGACGAGGAACAATGAGGACAAAACCTGGATGATGATGATGATGATGATGATGATGATGATGATGATGATGATGATGATGATGATGATGATGATGATGATGATGATGATGATGATGATGATGATGATGATGATGATGATGATGATGAGGAGGAGCGGAGGAAGAAGAGGAGATAACAAAGGAAGGGGGAGAGGCAAGAACAGGAGGGTCAGGAGGGAGGCAATTAGGAGTTTTAGTTTCGAGCTTCGGCCGCGGACTCCCCAAGTGACACTGGTTCTGGAATTGTGTGCTCGACTGTCTCCCAAACGCTGCCTGCATGCGACCGGGGCGCGAAACACATCACGGCGTTCGCCGTCACGCCGCGCCAGCCTTGCAGGCAACGTCGCCCGTGCAACCCAAACGCGCCCATGCACTGCAAGATCGGATGCAACGAATCAGTGAGCAAGTGCAGTCCTTCTCGACGGCGAGCCGGGGGGGGGAAATGCGAGAGAGCTGACCTTCTCAGAAGGCGGCGGGGCTTCTCAGAAGCCCTCGCGCCTTCTGAGAAGGCGTCTCTGCCTTCGGAGAAGACTTAGAAGACTTCCGAGAAGACTTCGGAGAAGACTTACAGGGCTTCTCAGCAGGCGAGAGGGCTTCTGAGAAGCCCCACCGCCTTTTGAGAAGGCCTGCCCCTGCGCTGGCCGACGAAATGACCTCCGCCCCCATCGCCACGAGGGATTCGAAATGTCGGCCGACGGCGGCTTGCCAAGCAACCCACTCGTGCGCCAGCAACGGCTCGACGATACCGCTCCGGCACTCGCACTTTGGCTTGCCGCGTCTGCGATATGGTTGGTTGGAGTTCGGCGGCCGACCGACAGCGAGCGACCGAAACCCAGACAAGCACCCGCCCGCCACGCCGCAGAAGGCACGACAACGCCTATCCCGCACGTCGGCCCGGCCCGACCCCCACAACCCACCCCCCCGCCCCCCCATACCCCACCGCGGCCTCCGACCCCCGTTCGGCCGCCCCACCCGCCGTCCCCCTCCTCCTCTCCGCCTTTACTCCTACCCCCTTGCTCCCCTTTCTACCCCCTTGCTCCCCCCCTGTCCTCCTTTCTCTTTCCTCCTGGCCTTCCTGCCTCCCCCTCCCCCCTCTTCCCTCTCCTCTTCCTTCATCCTCCTTCCTCCTCCTCCCTCCTCCTCCTCCTCCTCCTCCTCCTCCTCCTCCTCCTCTCCCCCTGCTCCTCCTTCAGGATCGGCGCAAGGGGGGCCGGGGGGGGGGGGGGGAGGCACCGAGCTGGAATCGGCGCTGCGTCGCCGCTGGATCGGCGACGCGCCCCGACGGCGAATCCGCACGCCCCGCGGCGCGGCTGGCCATCGGGCCCCAATCGGCGGCGCATGGGCGACGGGTGGTCGATGCGTCCTCCCGTGAGCCCATCCCCTGATGGGCTGCGGGGTATATCTTATATTATATACATTTATATATATATATATATATATATTTATGTATGTATTGGGGGGCGACATGCGAACCCTACCCCTGCCCCCCACGATCTCTGAGGGGGAGGGTGGGGTTCACTTCGTTCGGGAGCTCCCGAGCGGAGTGAACCCCACCCTCGCTCCCTCAGAAATCGTGGGGGGCAGGGGTAGGGTTCGCATGTCGCCCCCTATATATGATTCGGCTGTCCGCCGGCTGCTCGGACAAGGCTGGAACACCCCCCTGCGCCTGCCCCCCCCCCACCTAACGCTGCTGGCTTCTCATCGGGAAGCTGCCAAGGCTGAGGGGCGTCGCTGCCCCAGCGTCGGGCTGCTGGGCTTCTGCTTCTGCAGGGCAGGGGGTGGCCTGCGCAACGGCCAACTTGCTGTTCACGACGCGAAGGAGGAGGAAGAGAAGTGGGAGGAGAAGGGAGAAAGGACAAACGCGCTGAGTGGACATCCCCGGTGGACATCCCCGATGGCTCTGCCAGCCACTTGCCGAACACAACGGGCGCAACGGAGGCGAATGCTTCTCTGTGCGCGCGCCTGGCCAAGTCGACCCCCAGGGGCTGCAGGGCAGGCATCTGGCCATCGCTCGGACGTCCATGTCCTGTGTTTGTTTCGGTTTCGTGCGTGGCTCTTTCGCCAACTGGTCGAGGGTGCTCCTCGAAGGTCCTCGCCGAGAAAAAAATATGCACACGTCCGAGCGATGCCAAGGCATTGCCAGCTGCATAACACGGGCGGAAACTTGATCCAGCCCCAGGCCAGTCCCGGTGCGGACGCGGCCGCAAGGAACCCTCGCAAGACACCCAGCCCTGAAGACCCGCGCGAGGGGTGCGACTGTAGGGCGACGAAATCTATGCATATCCACTGCTGCTGGCCAGGCTCATCCGGGGCCCAGGATAGTGTATACGACCTCCTGGTTTGACCAAAGAGGCGTATACAGTATTCCTGGCCCCAGGATGGGCCTGGCTTGCAGCAGTGGATATGTATAAATCTCGTCGCCCTAGACTGGGGGGAGGCCCAGGGCACCCGGGACGCAGCAGCTGCCTCATCGGCAGCAGGAAGTCACCGCGCAGCGCGAGGAGCGAGGAAACCCAGGGTGCCCTGATGAAAAAAGCACATGGCTTCTTGATGCGCGCCCCCACTGCATTGCGCTGCGCCTTGATGCGAGCCACGGCCAGTGTCACCTTTGACGCCCAACAGGCACCAAGAATTGCTTGGTAACGCTTGGCACCCTAGATGTACACCTCTCCCCTGCAGCAGAGCTGCTTCCCTACCCTGGCCGTGTTCGGTCTCTCCAGCTGTTGCTCCTCCTCTTACTTCGCAGCTCGCCGTCGCTGTCTGGAGAGCGAACTACCCGAGCGGCCGGAGTTGTCTAGTCGAGGGCTCCCCAACACGTTGGATGTTATCTAGAACGCCCCTGGCGTGTCTGAAATCTGGGGGCGTGCAATGCTTCCTAAATCGACGTTGCTTTTCCGTTGTGATAGTGTCGTCTTTCCGTGCTGCTGATCGAGCCGCTGTTTCTTTCGAATTCGAACTCCGCTGCTGACAACTGTTAAGTGACAAGTGTCTTGCCGTTTTCATGTCTGGAGACGGCCTGTGTCTTGCCTCGCCGTGTTGCTTCGTTCCGATGTGTTTTCAGCACGCTTTCAGCTACCCCATAACAATCAAATACCGAGCCACTTCGACGATGCGTTCACCCCCGTTGTGGCACTCTGCTGTCTGCCCCGTGTTCACTCGCGCGTGATTGCTTGCGTTTCCCACCGTTTGGGGCTTCCGCTGTGCTTCATTATCATCGCCCGCAATCAGAAATTTGAAAACGAATAAAAACGTATAAAACGCAAAACTAAGCTCCGGCATGACCCGAATCATCCAAACGTAATGTGATGTATATGTGTTGGTTCCGCGCAATCTCATCTGCCTAGCTGCAGGCAGTCTTCATTCCAGACTGAGGCTCTTCGACGAATCATGCATTCTGCCATCATGCAGCAATTGCGTGGTAGTTAGTCGTATGCCTGGTATGTTTGACACCGAACTTGTGAGAAGCGCTTGCTTCCAGACAACCCTACGCGGGAACTGATCCTCCTCACGCCGCTGCCATTCCTTCCCTCCTTCCTTCGACATCTTCTGCCTAGTGGCACCCGGGCGCCCCAAGCAACCCCCCAAGACGGATGCCCCTCCTCATCCCACTCCCCCCCGCACCTCCTTCTCTGCATCCCCCTCTCCCACTCTCCATACTTCTCACCCCCCTTCTCATTTCATCCTCCGACCTGACCCTCCTTAGAGCCCGCTAGAATCATCAGGATCGCCCTAAAGCATGTCCATATGTCCCCAGGGCTCTCTCATTCCTCTGTCGTTATCCGAGAGGGTGCTGAAGAGGAAAATGGAGAAGAGCAGCAGCATAAGCAGGAGGGAAGAGGATGAGGAAGGGGGACAATGCGGAGGAAGGAGGAGTGACGACACAAGCCTTCCACAATACTCAATATGACTCAGAATCCCCTCTCTCCCCGAATTAAGTGCGAGCAGGGCCCCTGTTCTCCCGCATTCGGTGATCACGCATAGGAATTGAAACATTGATGTGTAGTATCGGTCTGCTCTGCCAGGCTGTTGCCGAAGTTTCATAGAGGCGTTCCCGCTACGACCCTCGCCTCGTTTCAGGAGCGGCACGCTGCTTCCGTCGTTCAAGATGGCGCGCTCGCCCCGGCGCGTGGCACTTCCCTGAATCCGAGCGCTTCTCATCGTTGTCGCCACCCCCTTCGCCATCGCTCGGACGTCCATTCCCTGTGCTTGTTTCGGTTTCGTGCGCGTTTTTTCGCCAAATGATCAAGGATGCTCCTCGATGGCCCTCGCCGAAGGAAAAATGCACACGTCCGAGCGATGCCAGGCCCCCGTTTCCCCTCCCCAGCCTTCCCCTGTTCCCCCTGGTCCACCTGGTTCTTCCATTCCTCCTACTCTCGCTCCCGCTGCTGCTGTTCCTCCTCCTGCGCCTCCTTCCTCGTCCTCCTCCTCGTCCTCCTCCTCCTCCTCCTCCCGCCCACCCTCATGCAACCGCCACCTCCTCCTCCTCCGCCGCCTCCTCCTCCTCCTCCTCCTCCTCCTCCTCCCCTCATCTTCCTCCAGGGTACACAGCTGCCCTTTCTGACAACGCGTAAGACAATAAGATCAGTTTGGGGGGTACCCGTCAGCGGATAGAGAATATTCAGAGCCATGGGGTGGGATGGGTGGGAAGGGGTAAGATGTCAGATGCTTAGGCGCGAAGCCCGACATGTCCCACATTTTGCATTGTTCCCCTCCTCTCCTCTCCCCCTCCTCCTCCCTTCTCCTCCTCCTCCTCCTCCTCCTCCTCCTCCTCCTCCTCCTCCTCCTCCTCCTCCTCCTCCACGGTCCCCGACTTGGACTCGGACCTGGGGGGACCAAGACGTGGCCACGCGGACGCCCGAGCTACAAGTCCACAAGCGCACACTGGATCCGCGGGCGCGCGAGCGGCTCGCGGAAGGTTCCGCTTCGCAACCGCAGGAGTAAAGGGAAATTAGGACACACAAATAAATACACACAAATAAAAATAGTCCCCATATTTTCCCATATTTTCTGGGGTTTTGTCTTCCCCCCCAATTCCCATATTTTCCCATATTTTCCTGGGAATCGAGGATTAATTGTGTCTGTGTGTTTTTTTCCCTCCTGAAGGAGGGGATGCTGCAACGTGTTGATAGCATGCAGTATGTATTCATCAAGCATCACGTCTTCACAACAGCGACAACAAGGGGGTGGGCTCCACCGACGTCGGCCCAAACGGGGCGCACGATGCGCAGTGGGACGGCCGCAGGGGCGAAGACAGAGCGGTGCGCCTGAAGGGCGCAGGCGTGGTCGTTGGCACTCCATCGGGTATCGATTCCAACCAAGGGCACACGACCATGGGCGCGCTGGTGCATGCGGGCAGACGGCCTTCGACAACGTACAGGCATTCCTGCACGATGCGATCAGACAGGTTGCGAGTCCTTCGGGCGACAACGTCAACACGAAGGAGCAGCAGCTCGAGACGGGCGTTGCGCTGCTCTTTTGGGATGGCGGCGGGGCCTTCTGCGAGAATTCCATTGCTTTCCTGAGTTCGACGGAAAACTGATCTGGAAGGCCTCCGCGCTGTGATCCTGTGATCGGAGGGGGGTGGCCTGGGGAGGGGGGGCTCTTCCTGGGGCCTTCTCTGGGTTCGGCCTCCCTTGCGTTCGAGGGGGGCGGGAACCCGGAGGGCGCGCTGGCCGCGTTAGCGCGGCATTGCGTGCCCTCTGGCGCCATGGACCACCCCTCATTCGCGGGATGCGGAGGATCTTGCTCCAGAGGCCGAGCTGGGCACGCATACTTGCGCGCCATATTGCTCGTGTATGTATGCGTCCCTTGTCGCGTGTGGATTGGATATCGTCGACGCCCCCAGGAGGAGGACAACCGTCAGACTTCACCTGGTGAAACCTCGTCCTCCTTCTGCTCCTCCTCCTCCCCCTCCTCCTCCTCCTCCTCCTCCTCCTCATCCTCCTCCTCCTCCTCCTCCTCCTCCTCCTCCTCCTCCTCCTATGTAAGGTCCCGGGCTTCGGGCAGACCGTCAACGCCCCATCGAGAAAACTGCGGGAAAGAGCAGGGGTAGGAACGGAGCAACGGCGGCGCGGCGGCGGCAGCGGCCGCGCCACGAAACGGGCACCGCCGAAGTGCGATACCGTCCCCCTGTCGCCACAGCTGAAGGGGCCCTGGGACACGCAAATGAATAGACACAGGTGACAGGATTCCCCACACTGCCCCACGTCTTCTGGACTTCCGTCTTCCCCCCCCCCCCCCCCACTTCCCACAGTTCCCCATATCTTCGGGGGAATCGACGGTTACTTGTGTCTGTGTGTTTTTCCCCCCCCTGAACAACGTGCTCCTCCTCGTCCTCCCCGCCCCGAAGTCCGCCGGGAAGACGAGCTCCACAAACTGCTGGAAGACCTTGCGGTCCTCGGGGGGGGGGGCCACCGCCGGAGGCGCGTGCGCGAGGGAAGCCCCGGCCGAGGCGGCCTGGAGCGGGGAAAGTGTGCGTGAGCGCGTAAGTGTGAGAGAGAGACAGACAGACAGACAGAGAGACAGAGAGACAGAGAGACAGAGAGACAGACAGACAGACAGACAGACAGACAGACAGACAGACAGACAGACAGACAGACAGACAGACAGACAGACAGACAGGCAGGCAGGCAGGCAGGCAGACAGACAGACAGACAGACAGAGACACAGGAAAGTGTTAGAGAGAGAGAGAGTGCGCGTGTCTGAGAGGGGGAGAGAGCGAGAGAGAGAGAGGGAGAGATAGGGAGGGAGAAAGAGAGAGAGACAGATAGGTTGCCGAAGAGTGGGAGGAACGAGGAAGGGGAGGAGAAGAGGAGGAGGACGACGGAGACGATCAGCGTAAGCCCAAGATGCATCAACGATGCCGCACTACACCCTCCCGTCCCGTGCTCACGAATCGCAAGTCCCTGCAAGCCTTCGCCTTCACGATGAGACACGCCCGATGGAAGGGCAACCGTCCGATGGGCCTGCAGTTGAGGCGAGGGCCCTGTTTTGAAAAGGACCTGATTTGCATGTTGTCCACGCGGAATCAGGAAGGAAAGGCAGGATCATAGAATTCGGCGATGTGTCCAGCGAGAGATTTGAAAACCAGCCGCCCCCCGAGCCGTGCAACTGCTCCACACATGCATCCATACTAGATGTCTGGTACTCCAGATTTCGTAATAAAAGGGAGGGGGTCTGGACCCTCTAAGACAAGCCATTTCAGACCTCCCCCGTGAGAGAACCCTCCAAAACATCGTCCCCAGACCCCCCAGGCCCTCCAAGATAGCCTGGAAGAGACCCCCCCCGAAATGAGACCCCCCTCCCTTTATTACGAAATCTGGAGTAACTAGACTTGCGGACATATCATGCAAGACCCCCATTTTAAAAAGGGACCGCCGTCCGTCCGTGAAGATCTTGCACGTGGTAGATAGTACCTGGTCAATTCTGAATCAGCTTCAAGCAGACGGCCCTTCTGAAAAAACAGCGTCTTTTATTGGTTTTGAAATCGAAGGTGCGTGGCGCGAAGGCGAGAAACCCACTTTGAAAACGCATCGTCCCCCATCAAAGTCGCAAAATTCAATTCGAATGCGCGCGCGGCGCTGAGGCGATGACCCTGCTTGTAATTGCTGCGCACGTCGGAGACAAAAGTGCGCGGCGCTGAGGCGAGAGCCCCATAATGAAATTACACCGCCATCAGTCGCACGCTTTCAGAAGCAATGCGAGCGGCGCTAAGGCGAGAACCCAGCTTTGACAAGGCAATGCCCTCCGCCCTTCTAGGACGAAGCCAGGACGAGGATAACATCGGGTGAGGATAGATCGAGAATCTCTGCGATCCGGCAGCTCTGGAGAAAATCTCAGGCGCCGCGGCCTTCTCAGAGCGTTCCGGAACGCTCTGGGAGCATTCTGTGGGACGCACAGAGACATACTAATACTATATGTCCGCCTTGGAGGCGCGCGTCCGACCCGAACATATAGTATACCCATCTTGTAGTATATCGTTTCTCGAGCGGTGTGGCCAGAAAGCGCCCGCCACGACGCATATACTACAAGATTTCTCGGTGCGCGCGTCGCCCCTGGGGGGGCGACGAACACATAGTATAAGTATGTTGGGGGGATGCCGATTCTGGACCGCTCTGGACCGGATTCGTCCTCGTCCTAGCTTAGCATGGGGGAAGCGGGCTCCGAGGGCCACGGGTCCTGGGCCCCGGGGCCCTCCCCCTGGGCCCCCCTTTCTCACCAGAAGTCGTTCCCTGACGTCCTGACGGTCCCCGGGGCCCATGGAGGGCCCCGAGAGCCCGAAAACGGCAGAAAACCTCGGGATCCGTTTCCCTCAGGACCCGCTTTCTCATCAGAAGTTGTCTCCTGACGGCCCCGGGGCCCATGGAGGGCCCCGAGAGCCCGAAAACGGCAGAAAACCTCAGGATCCGTTTCCCTCAGGGCCCGCTTCCCCCGTGGCGCATCTTCGTGCTGGCCCCGTCCAGCCCTTGCAACTGTTCGCAGGAGGAGGAGGAGGAGGACGAGGAGGACGACGAGGACGAGGAGGAGGAGGAGGAGGACGAGGAGGAGGAGGAGGAGGAGGAGGAGGACGAGGAGGAGGAGGGAGAGGAGGAGAGAGAGGAGGAGGAGGAGAGGGAGGAGAAGTTGTCTTCTGACGGCCCCGGGGCCCATGGAGGGCCAAGAGCCCTGTAGGACGGCAGATAACCGCAGGATCCGCCTTCCTCAGGGCCAGCTTCCCCGGGGCGCATTCTTCGTGCTGGCCCCGTTCCAAGCCCTTGCAAAACTTGTTGCAGGAGGAGGAGGAGGGGGAGGAGGTGGAGGAGGGGAGGGAGGAGGACGAGGGAGGAGGAGGACGAGGAGGAGGAGGAGGAGGAGGAGGAGGACGAGGAGGAGGAGGAGGACGAGGAGGAGAAGTTGTCTTCCTGACGGCCCCGGAACGCCGATGGAGGGCCCCAAGAGCCCGAAAACGGCAGAAAACCTCAGGATCCGTTTCCCTCAGGGCCCGCTTCCCCCGTGGCGCATCTTCGTGCTGGCCCCGTCCAGCCCTTGCAACTGTTCGCAGGAGGAGGAGGAGGAGGAGGAGGACGAGGAGGAGGAGGAGGAGGACGAGGAGGAGGAGGAGGAGGACTTGGAGGAGGAGGAGGAGGACTTGGAGGAGGAGGAGGAGGAGGAGGAGGAGGAGGAGCAAACTCCAGGGCCCTGGCGGAGAGGCGTCTGGCGCAACGCCCGGCCTGCACGACCAGCACGCCTGGCGGTGCGACGGGGAGAAGCCACCTGCAGGGAAAGGGAATCGCGAAGGACCACAGGGGAACGAGGAGAAGCCCAGACGAGGATCCCCTCTCTCGCATCACGCGCGGCACACCCTTGCGGCAGGCGGGAGCCGCCTCTCTGCTTTTGCACCCCGCCCTCCACCGACCCCCGCCCTCTCCAGTCGGGGCGGATAGCAGCGCGGGGGGGGGCGCGGACCAGCTGTATGCAGCTGCCTCCCCCATGTCCGCTTGAGGGGTCAACTTTCTCAAGGGGCCTGGGTCTCCCGGACCGCTGCCATTCCCTCCCGCGCCACGCGCGGCAGGGCAACCCTGCAAGTGCTTCCGCTGCCTTTATGTTCCTCCTCTTTCCCCCTCGTCCTCCCCCCTCCTCCTCCCGCCTCCTCCTCCCTCCTCCTTCTCTTCCTCCTCCTCCACCTCCTCCCTCCTCCCTCCCTCCCTCCTCCCTCCTCCCTCCTCCTCCTCCTGCTCCTCCTCCTCGTCCTCCTTGTCCTGCTCTTCTTACTATACATATTAGTTCGTATTACTATTACTCGTATTCGTTGTCTGTGTCATATTCCTCTTGCGTTTCGTCATGGTTTCTTTTCTGCTTCAATCTCCATCTACAACGACTACGACTACGACTACGACTATTACTACTACTACGATTACGACTACGGATACGACCACTACCACTACCACTACTACTACTACTACTACTACTACTACTACTACTACTACTACTACTACTACTACTACGACTACTACTACTACTACTACTACTACTGCTGCTACTACTTATCTACTACTTTCTACTACTACTACTGCTGCTGCATACTACTACTACTTTACTTAACTACTAACTACTATACTTATTACTACTTACGACTATACGACTACTACGACATACGGACTACGACTACGTCTCCGAATACGAAAACGACTTTACGACTACGACTAGCGACTACGACTACGACTCTGACTACGACTACTACTACGACGAACGGAAGAACGCTGCGACTACGACTACGACTACGGACGACTTTTTTATACTACTACTACTACTACTACTAATACTACTACTACGACTACTACTACTTACTACTACTTTAGACTACTACTACTACTCTACTGCTACCACTACGACGAACTACTACTACGACTACTACTCTACGATCTTCAATACTACTACTACTATACCTACTACTACTACTACTACTACTACTACTACTACTACTTACTCTACTACTATACTACTACTACTACTACTACTACTACTACGACTACGACTACGACTACGACTACGACTACGACTACTACGACTACGACTACGACTACGCCTACGCCTACGCCTACGATTACTACTACTACTACTACTACTACTACTACTACTACTACTACTACTACTACTACTACTACTACTACTACTACTACTACTACTACTACTACTACGGCTACTACTACTACAACTACTACTACTCGTACTCGCACTCGCACTCGTACTCGTACTCGTGCTCGTGCTCCTACTAGCACTAGTACTAATGTTACTATTGCTACTTCTACTCCTACTACTCCTACTCCTATCCTTATTCCTTATTAGAATATACTCCTACTCCCCCCTCAGGCCGGCAGATAGCGGGCGCATCCGGGTGGTCCCATCCTAACCTGTAAAAAACAATACAAAATCAACATTTTTCTTATTTTTTCCTCTCGACATGGACGTCCTGTCGTCCACGGCGATAATCCATTGCAAAAAATACCACAAAGAGCACACGCGCGCGTTCATGTCAGAATCCTACCGAACACCGTGTGTTTGCAAGCATTTCAACATAAAAACATCAAAAACCCAATGCTTTTTCACAAAAAATTGTACAATTTTCCCGCCCGGGCTCTCTTGCTGAAATCATAGGAAAACCATAGGAATCTTAAGAATTCTGTCAAATCCAGCGATTTCACGTCATCGCGCGGTGCACTCGCGATGCTCTGTCATGCACCCAGGCCGCGAATCCTGTGCAAAAAATACCACAAAGAGCACACTCGCGCGTTCATGTCAGAATCCTACCGAATACCGTGTGTTTGCAAGCATTTCAACATAAAAACATCAAAAACCCAATGCTTTTTCACAAAAATGTTTTGGGGTGTCCTGTCAGACCGTCGGGCTTCCTCCGGCCACCTCTGGCTTCCTGCGGTGTACCGGGCCATTCTCGACTCGTCTGGCAATGCGTGCGCGGCATTCAACACGCGCTCGCCAGTTCCCGTCGGCAACCGCCATCGCGGCCGCATCAGCTGTACCAAACCGGCTGGCCGGTGTGACTTCGGCCCCCAGTTGTGCCAGCTTTGCTTCTTATGTTGTGGGAGGGCGGGTGGGACTGGGCATGCCATGCTTGACTCGCTCGAGCTGGCTAGCTGGACTCCTATCCTTATTCCTTATTAGAATATACTCGTACTCCCCCCTCAGGCCGGCAGATAGCGGGCGCATCCGGGTGGTCCCATCCTAACCTGTAAAAAACAATACAAACTCAACATTTGTCTTATTTTTTCCTCTCGACATGGACGTCCTGTCGTCCACGGCGATAATCCATTGCAAAAAATACCACAAAGAGCACACGCGCGCGTTCATGTCAGAATCCTACCGAACACCGTGTGTTTGCAAGCATTTCAACATAAAAACATCAAAAACCCAATGTTTTTTTTCACAAAATTTGTACAAATTTCCCGCCCGGGCTCTCTTGCTGAAATCATAGGAAAACCATAGGAATCTTAAGAATTCTGTCAAATCCAGCGATTTCACGTCATCGCGCGGTGCACTCGCGATGCTCTGTCATGCACCCAGGCCGCGAATCCTGTGCAAAAAAATACAACAAAGAGCACACTCGCGCGTTCATGTCAGAATCCTACCGAACACCGTGTGTTTGCAAGCATTTCAACATAAAAACATCAAAAACCCAATGTTTTTTCACAAAAATGCTTTGGGGTGTCCTGTCAGACCGTCGGGCTTCCTCCGGCCACCTCAGGCTTCCTGCGGTGTACCGGGCCATTCTCGACTCGTCTGGCAATGCGTGCGCGGCATTCAACACGCGCTCGCCAGTTCCCGTCGGCAACCGCCATCGCGGCCGCATCAGCTGTACCAAACCGGCTGGCCGGTGTGACTTCGGCCCCCAGTTGTGCCAGCTTTGCTTCTATGTTGTGGGAGGGCGGGTGGGACTGGGCATGCCATGCTTGACTCGCTCGAGCTGGCTAGCTTGACTCCTACTCCTACTCCTATCCTTATTCCTTATTAGAATATACTTTTTACCTCACTTCCCCCTCAGGCCCGCAGATAGGGGCCGGCAGATAGGGGGCCCATCCGGGTGTCCCATCCTAACCTGTAAAAAACAATACAAAATCAACATTTTTCTTTTTTTTTCCTCTCGACATGGACGTCCTGTCGTCCACGGCGATAATCCATTGCAAAAAATACCACAAAGAGCACACGCGCGCGTTCATGTCAGAATCCTACCGAACACCTTGTGTTTGCAAGCATTTCAACATTAAAACATCAAAAACCCAATGTTTTTTTCACAAAAATTGTACAAATTTCCCGCCCGGGCTCTCTTGCTGAAATCATAGGAAAACCATAGGAATCTTAAGAATTCTGTCAAATCCAGCGATTTCACGTCATCGCGCGGTGCACTCGCGATGCTCTGTCATGCACCCCGGCCGCGAATCCTGTGCAAAAAAAACCACGCGGGCGACATGTCGCCGCGAGCGCATGCTCAAATCCTTCTAGAGTCGTCGCCGTCATTGGCACCGTCGCATGGACGTCCTGTCGTCCACGTCGCAAAATGCATGGCAGGAATGGGACCCGGCTTACCGGGCCGTTCTCGACACGGCCACCTCTGGCTTCCTGCGGTGTACCGGGCCATTCTCGACTCGTCAGGCAATGCGTGCGCGGCATTCAACACGCGCTCGCCAGTTCCCGTCGGCAACCGCCATCGCGGCCGCATCAGCTGTACCAAACCGGCTGGCCGGTGTGACTTCGGCCCCCAGTTGTGCCAGCTTTGCTTCTTATGTTGTGGGAGGGCGGGTGGGACTGGCATGCCATGCTTGACTCGCTCGAGCTGGCTAGCTTGACTCCTACTCCTACTCCTATCCTTTATTCCTTATTAGAAATACCCTGAAAACATCACTCCCCACCCTCAGCCGCGGAGCGGGTGCTACACCCGGGGGGGGTGGCGGGGTGAGGGCCGGGTGGTCCCACCTAAACCTGTAAAAAAAAAAAAAAACAATACAAAATCAATATTTGTTTTTTTTTTTCCTCTCGACATGGACGTCTTGTCGTCCACGGCGATAATCCATTGCAAAAAATACCACAAAGAGCACACGCGCGCGTTCATGTCAGAATCCTACCGAACACCGTGTGTGTTGCAAGCATTTCAACATAAAAACATCAAAAACCCAATGCTTTTTCACAAAAATTGTACAAATTTCCCGCCCGGCCTCTCTTGCTGAAATCATAGGAAAACCATAGGAATCTTAAGAATTCGGTCAAATCCAGCGATTTCACGTCATCGCGCGGTGCACTCGCGATGCTCTGTCATGCACCCAGGCCGCGAATCCTGTGCAACAAATACCACAAAGAGCACACTCGCGCGTTCATGTCAGAATCCTACCGAACCCCGTGTGTTTGCAAGCATTTCAACATAAAGACATCAAAAACCCAATGCTTTTTCACAAAAATGCTTTGGGGTGTCCTGTCAGACCGTCGGGCTTCCTCCGGCCACCTCTGGCTTCCTGCGGTGTACCCGGCCATTCTCGACTCGTCTGGCAATGCGTGCGCGGCATTCAACACGCGCTCGCCAGTTCCCGTCGGCAACCGCCATCGCGGCCGCATCAGCTGTACCAAACCGGCTGGCCCGGTGTGACTTCGGCGTTCGGTATTCGGGCCCCCAATTGTCCCAGCTTTGCTTTTTATGTTGTGGGAGGGCGGGTGGGACTGGGCATGCCATGTTTGACTCGCTCGAGCTGGCTAGCTTGACTCCTACTCCTACTCCTACTCCTACTCCTACTCCTACTCCTCCTCCTCTTGCTCCTCCTCCGATTCCTCCTCCATCCTCATCCGTCTCCATCTTGGGGTACGACGTCTTATCCAACCCGTTTGTCCACTGCGTCATACTTCGCATCCCTGGTCATGGTAACTCTTCTGGACTTCGCTTATGGATGGGCTGGTGCGAACGCGAAGCGACTACACTTCAGCCCAAAATGTGGTTCCCTCTCTCCCTTTCTCTCTCTCCCCCCTTTTTTCTACATGAGGCGGAGGGCTATAAGGTGTTTCTGTGTTCAGAACGGAATGGCCAAAGACCCAACACATAACGCACAACCTGAGAAACGTAAGATCTAATACCTGGGCGCGCAAACAGGGCAGTGGATGAGGAGAGAGAGAAGATGAGAAAAAGGGCACGCACACAGGAGGCCACAGGAGGCTCCTGCTCCTCCTCCCTCCCCCCCTTTTTGTTCTCGTCACCTCGACGATGATCCGCTCGGATCGACGCACCTTCCTCCTTGCACTCGTCCTCGTCTCCTCGTCCTCCTCCTCCTCCTCCTCCTCCTGTTCTTCCTTTTTTTCCTCCTCCTCCTCCTCCTCCTCGTCCTCCTCCTCCTCCTCCTCCGCCTCCTCCTCTTCGCGCGGGGTGCGCTTTGCGTCGAGTATTGTCGACTCTGGCTGGCGCCGCTGGTCGGTCACCCATTCGCAATCGAGTGGTCGCCCGCAGGGGGCTTTCTGGCACTTGTTGATCCCCCTTCTCGTTGCCGAGCGCGGGGGGGGGGGGAAGGTGGCGCGCACCGCCCCATCGCCCGCCACCGCGCACCGCGCGCCTCGGCGCATTTACAAAAAGACCTGGTAAGGCAAATCACGCGGGACTCTGGAAAATTCTCGGGGGGTAAATTAGAAGAAATCGCGGGACGTTTTTGAAAATGTCCAACCTACTTCTTGACATCTACCAGAATCGATGTTGACAAATTCCGGGGTCGATTTTAAAAAATGCCGAAATCTATTTTGTAAAATTCAGGATTTCAGAATTCTTCAGATGCCCTGCGTGGCGGGCGCGCTTCACCCCTCAAAACGTTTGTTTTTTTTGTTGTGTTGAAATGTCTGGGCTCCTTTCTGAAAAATTCCTGAACCGCTTGCGCCAACAAGCAGAGGGAAGCGTTTTCTGAAACATTCTGCAATCCAGTAATCTTTTCAGGGCGGTCCGACGGGCGCGGCCGGCTCATTCACGCACCGCGCCGCGCGATTGGGCGCAGCGCGCGCCGCGCGTTGCGCCCGCGAACGGCACTCGAAGGGGTTACCTCGAAAACAGCGCCACGGCAACGGCGACGACCCGCGGACCCCCCAAGAGCAACACAGCATACAGCGTGGAATCTCAGAGG
>CAUYUJ010018710.1:82780-95280 GCA_963575745.1 Prorocentrum cordatum
CAGGGATGGCGAGGTCTAATTTGGGTCCGCCCGTGGCGTCACTGCGCTGGGCCCCCCAGCAGGCCTCGAAAGTGGCGACAGTTTCACAGATCGCAGCCCCCCAGGGATGGCGAGGTCTAATTTGAATCCGCGGTGAAGACCTACTGTGCTGGGCCCCCCAGCAAGCCTCGAACGCGGCGACAGTTTCACTGATCGCAGCCCCCCAGGGATGGCGAGGTCTAATTTGAGTCCGCGGTGAGTACCCACTGTGCTGGGCCCCCAGCAGGCCTCGAAAGTGGCGACAGTTTCACAGATCGCAGCCCCCCAGGGATGGCGAGGTCTAATTTGGGTCCGCCCGTGGCGTCACTGTGCTGGGCCCCCCAGCAGGCCTCGAAAGTGGCGACAGTTTCACAGATCGCAGCCCCCCACGGATGGCGAGGTCCAATTTGAATCCGCAGTGTGTACCCACTGTCCTGGGCCCCCCAGCAGGCCTCGAAAGTGGCGACAGTTTCACAGATCGCAGCCCCCCAGGAATGGCGAAGTCTAATTTGAATCTGCCTGTGGCCCTCACTGTGCTGGGCCCACCAGCAGGCCTCGAAAGTGGCGACAGTTTCACAGATCGCAGCCCCCCGCAGGCTAGGCAGGAAGAGGCAGGGAGGGAGGGAGGAGGAGGAAGGAAGGAAGGAAGGAGTGGAGACCACACTGCTCTATTCAAAATGAATACCCAGACAAGGAGGGTTGGGAAATTACCCTGTGACGTACCCAACCCATTTGTATCAATGGAAACGAGGAGTTGGCCGAAACTTGTATGGACAATCAACTTGATGTGTAAGCTACTTGGGAGGCGTCACTGTGCTGGGCCCCGCCAGCAGGCCTCGAAAGTGGCGACAGTTTCACAGATCGCAACCCCCCAGGGATGGCGAGGTCTAATTTGAATCTGCGTGTGGCCCTCACTGTGCTGGGCCCCCCAGCAGGCCTCGAAAGTGGCGACAGTTTCACAGATCGCAACCCCCCCAGGGATGGCGAGGTCTAATTTGAATCTGCGTGTGGCCCTCACTGTGCTGGGCCCCCCAGCAGGCCTCGAAAGTGGCGACAGTTTCACAGATCGCAGCCCCCCAGGGATGGCGAGGTCCAATTTCAATCCGCCGTGTGTACCCACTGTGCTGGGCCCCCCAGCAGGCCTCGAAAGTGGCGGCAGTTTCACAGATCGCAGCCCCCCAGGGATGGCGAGGTCCCATTTGAATCCGCCGTGGGTACCCACTGTGCTGGGCCCCCCAGCAGGCCTCGAAAGTGGCGACAGTTTCACAGATCGCAACCCCCCAGGGATGGCGAGGTCCCATTTGAATCCGCCGTGGGTACCCACTGTGCGGGGCCCCCCAGCAGGCCTCGAAGTGGCGACAGTTTCAAAATCGCAGCCCCCCAGGGATGGCGAGGTCTAATTTGAGACCGCCGTGCGTACCCACTGCGCTGGGCCCCCGAGCAGGCCTCGAAAGTGGCGACAGTTTCACAGATCGCAGCCCCCCAGGGATGGCGAGGTTCCATTTGAATCCGCCGCGGGTGCAGACTGTGCTGGGATGGCGAGGTCCCATTTGAGTCCGCCGCGGGTGCAGACTGTGCTGGGCCCCCCAGCAGGCCTCGAAAGTGGCGACAGTGTCACAGATGGCAGCCCCCCAGGGATGCCGAGGTCCCATTTGAGTCCGCCGCGGGTGCAGACTGTGCTGGGCCCCCCCAGCAGCCCTCGAAAGTGGCGACAGTTTCGCAGATCGCAGCCCCCCAGGGATGGCGAGGTCTAAGTTGAATCCGCCGCGGGTGCACACTGTGCTGGGCCCCCCAGCAGCTCTCGAACGTGGCGACAGTTTCGCAGATCGCAGCCCCCCAGGGATGGCGAGGTCTAATTTGAATCCGCCGCGAGTGCAGACTGTGCTGGGCCCCCCAGCGGCCCTCGAAAGTGGCGACAGTTTCACAAATCGCAGCCCCTAGCCGCGGTGGGTACCCACTGTGCTGGGCCCCCCAGCAGGCCTCGAAAGTGGCGACAGTGTCACAGATCGCAGCCCCCCAGCTGGCACGCAGCGACGAGCGAAGGCAGGGGGGAAGAGAGGGACGGGAGGGGGCGGGAAGGAAGGAAGGAAGATTCGCGCGAGCAGTGCTCTATTCAAAACGAAAACCCAACGCAAGAGGGTTGGGAAAGAAGGTCAAACAAAACATACAAATTGTTAAAAAGTAAACAAATCGTCCCTAGACGATTTTCTGACTATTTCTGAATACTCCTCCTGTAGAGGGACGCGCCCGACTTGAAGCCAGCCTGAGGGTGGGGGCGACCCCCCCAGGGGCAACGACGGAAAGGCACCCGCCTATCCAAGGTGCAAGCGCGAAACGCCCAGAGTTAAACAGTCAAACGTAACATACGAACAAATCTCTTCGCATGGCGGGCAAATTGGTTTCGAAAATATGGCTCTCGCCTTCTCACCGCGCACACTCGTCTCACTAGCTTCCAACTGTTAGGAAGATGGAGGGCGAATGGTTTTCAGCATGTTGCTCGCGCCATCACGTCACAGCGAGAAGGATAGGATGCCTGCAGGGACTTATGCGGAGGGGACGGGGGCGGGAGGAACTACAGTTGGACTTGATTGGACAGGACACTCGAGAGGACACGAGACTCTTCCGACGGCAACGCGGCCCGAGAACACCAACGGACATGCGGCTTGCACAAATCGGGATGGAACACAAAGGCACCCTCGATTTGGCATGGCCGAACTAGCGATCAGGGCCAACTGTATTTCACTGACTTTTCCGCACCGCTGCTCCCCCGCGGTCTGGACCCCTTCCCCGGTTCCTCCCACATCGCTTTTTCCGGGCGGGCGGTAATGGGGGGTGGCCCAAATGGGGGGTGAAGAAAAAGGCCCTCAAGGGTAGGGCCCCTCTTGGAAACAGCTGGTGCCCAAAAGAGTCCCTGAAAGGACCCTTAAGGCCTTTTTCTTCACCCACCGCTTGGGTCACCCCCCATTACCGCCCACCCGATGTTTGACGGTCCCGAGGCCCGGTGAGGCCCAAAGGCCAGTCATTGTGCAAGACCTCCCGTCGCGATGTTTCCGCAGCCCGAGGACGTCTGGTCTTTCCTGTTCCTCCCCTCCTGCGCCCTCTGCTCTCGCCTTCGCTCGGACGTCCATTCCCCGTGCATGCCTCGGTATCGTGCGTGTATGTCTGCGCAAGTTGATCCAAGGTGCTCCTCGACGAGAAATCCTGTCCCTGCGATGCCAGCTGATCCACCTTAGACAGAGACGTGGAGGCGCCCATGCATCGTGCTACAATAGGGGCGCACGATATCGGCAACGAGTGCGCCTCTCTGGCCGGAGCGAGCCTGGAGCCATAAACACGGTCCACGACGCGTGTCTTTGAGGAACGGCGCGGCGGCGACGGGCGCGGATAATTCAGGGCATGGGGAGGGGCGGCACGGGACGAAAATGATGAGCAGGATGCTGATGCACATGCGCATGCTGACGACGACGCCACCAACGACGATGATGTGATGATAAAGAAGAAAAGGAGGATGATGCGGATGATGAAGTTGATGTTGCTGATAATGACCATGCTGATGATGGTGATGGTGGCGGCGGTGATGGTGTTGATGGTGATGATGATGATGATTTTCCTCGACATCAGGACCAAACTGTTGAGCAACAAGTTATAAAGAAACAACTGATCCGTCGCAGAGAGCTCGATTGCTCCCTAAAGAGCTCGCTAGGAGCCGCGCTTCACGGGGCGCTGCACACGTGCGCGCGCAGTCCTGGGCAAATCGATGACAGCTGGCGATGCCCGCGTTGCGTGCTGAGCGTCGGGGGGATCGGAAGTTGGAAAAGAGACCGTGGCCCACGCTGGCCATGAAAGCCCCGTCGCGAGGCCAATCATCTCGAATTCTTTCAGGGGGAATCATGCTTGCATCTGGATAGCTCTCGGATCCGAAGGCTGATCGCGGATTCGAAAGCTGATCGCGTGGGCATTCGGGCCCTTCAAGATGGGCCGGCCCCGAGTCGGCAGCAGCTGGACCGCCTGGTCCAGTCGCAAGGAATGAAGCAGCAGAATTCTGCTGTGCCAGCCCTGCCGACCCCGAGTTTGCTGGCCCAGACCAGAAGACAGAAAAAGCTGAGACTGGCGGCGCACGCCCTGCGGCGCGCTCCAGCTCCGAGTCTTCTAAGACTGGCGGCGCGCGCCCTGCGGCGCGCTCCTGTTCTGAGTCTGCTGAGACTGGCAACGCGCGCCCTGCCACCCTCGAGTTGCAGAAGCTGCTGAGACTGGCGGCACGCGCCCTGTGGCATGCTCCAGCTCTGAGTCTCCTAGGACTCGCGGCGCACGCCCTGCGGCATACTCCAACATTGAGTATCCTGAGACTGGCTGCGCGCGTCCTGCCGACACCGAGTCGGCAGCTGCTGGGGGTCTGGCCTAGAAGCGAGGACAGAAGCTGCTGAGACTGGCGGCGCGCGCCCTTCGGCACGCTTCTTCGTCATAGTGCCTCCTGTGGTGCTGCCCCGCTCCGTGGCGGATGACGTCGGCGAAGGTCACGTCGTAGTGCCCCCTGCGGGGCAACCCCGCTCCGCAGCGCATGATGTCGACGTAGGGTTTGTCGTAGCGCCCCCCGTGGTACTGTTCCACTTTGTGCCGCACTGTCTCGGCGAAGGGCTCGTAGTGGTGCCTCCTGTGGCATTGCGCACTCCGTATCGCATGATGTCGGCGAAGGGCTCGTCGTAGTGCCTCTCGTGGTACTGCCCCGCCCCAGCGATGTTGGCAACGTCGCCCTTGGGTGCGCCCCCCCGCGCCTCGTCAATGAGTTTCGTGCGCGGTTCGTGCGCCGCCTGCAGGTCATCCTGCTGCGGCTTCTCGGACTCCTTTCCTTCTGCTTGATCACGAACTGCGCGGAACGAAAACGTGCAAGAAGATGCGCGCGCTGCCGTCATCGCAGCCGCGGTACTCAATGATGTATACGATGTTGGACTCCTTTCCGTTGGCGGCACAAGTGCAGTAGTAGCTCCCTTTGACAGTATGCAAGACGACGCGCATATTGCCATCGTCGCAGCGGTGGCACTGGAAGTGGTATTTGGCGTTGGGCTTCGCTCGGCAAGTTGCGCAGGCGAGGTGGTAGTTCCCTTTACGACGATGGCAACCTGACCTGTGGTTTCGATCTTGTGGTTGTCGTACACATTTTCGTCTTGGTTGCGCCGCACCACTAGAACTTCGTCAGCAGCCGCCACCAGCTTTCTCTTCTCGGCGCCGTCGAACTGCTTGAGCTGCTGCTCGGTGTGCTCGCTTGATGTGTGGCGCATAAACAGCGGTTTGTTCTTGTAGTGCTGCTCCCACTTGTGGGAAACCTACCCAACCGGCCTCACCATGCAACGCGTCAACATGCCGCACGATGCGCACCTCCGGAGCTGACATCCGTGCGAGCTGCATTCGCAGTGTGCTCTCTGCCCCTTGACGAACAATGGAAGGCTGTTATGAGGAGGCCGCTGTGTCACCGAAGGCTTGAGCGCGCGGCGGCAATTGCTTATGCTGATGCTGATGATGTTGGTGAGGTTAATGATGTTGGTGATGGTAATGTTGGTGACGATGGACAAGATGAAAAATTGAATGGAATCAAACATTGGGGCTATAGCGATAAGCCGGACAAAAACACCAGATGGTGATGGGCGTCATTCGGAAAAGGTTGTGGTGGCGCTGGTACCATGAAGGAGAGGTGGGGATGGTTGGACATGATACTGACGAGAAGGAAGAGGCGTGCGCCAGCCGCGCCTGCTCCTCCAACGCCAGCGACTTCTGCTGGTCCAGCATCTGCTGCAATTGCACCGCGCTGGCTTGGGCGGCGTCGGCACCCTTTGATGCGGCGGGGTGGGGCGGGGTAATCGCGGAATGAGCAGGAGGAGGACCCGAGTAAACCCAAGGGTCATCAACGATGTTGGCATAAACCCTCCCTCCAAGCTCCCTCTTCATAGGCCCCTACAGGGGTTCATTTCCACTGGGGGATTGCCTCGTTGGAAGACGACCGTTTGAAGACCCTGAAGCATGCAAAATCATTATTATCGGGGCTCCAACGCCACGGATCAACCTGACTGTTGCGTCTAAGTGGTATTGAATCGTGGCAGAGGGCCATTCCTGGGACTTCAGCACCGCGAACCAACGTAACTGTTACACCTTCAAAACCCTGCATTTTTCCAGAACACCATTTCTGGTACGCTGACCATGGGAAACAACAGAACCCTTGCAATGTTTAAAAAGAATGCGCGCGGCGCCACAACGGAAACCACATGTTGAAAACGAGACGCCCTCAATCCGTGAAACTCTTGCATCTTTGAAGAAAAACGAATGTGCGCGGCGCACAGCCGAGAACCACATTTTGAAAACGAGCCGCCCTCAATCCAGGAAGCTCTTGTAATTTTGTAAAACGAATGCGCGCGGCGCTAACACAATAACCACAAGTTTGAAAACTTTCCGCGTTCCATCCGTGAAGTTGCACAATTATAAACGAATGCACGCGGCGCTGAGGCGAGAGCCACATTTTGAAAAGACCCCCCCCCTCCATCTGCAAAACGTGCTTAACTTTGCGCTGCAGGGTCACACATCGTAAATAATCAGGTCTCACGCGAAGCGCCCGACCTGCCCTTTCGACTGACCTCGGGACCATCATCAGCATGATCATGACCATGATGGTGATGATGATGATGACCATCATCATCATCAACATAACCATCACCATCGTCATCATCACCAACATAATCATCATCACCATAATCACCATCATGATCAGCATTAACATCATCTTCATCAAAATCAGTACCACCACCATCATCATAATCAGCATCACCACCACCATCATCAGCATTATCATCATCAACACCACCACCACCATCATCATCAACATCACCACCACCATCATCATCATCATCATCAGCATCATCATCCTGGATTCCTTTTCCTTGTAAATTAATTCTTCCTGTCGCACCCCGAAGCCTGTTTTTTAGGGCGGGCCGGGCAATTTGCCTGAGACGTTCTCACCATTTATGACCCCGAAACTTACAAAGTGGCAACAGCTTCACGGATTGAGGGCAGGTTATTTTCAAAATGGCCTAAACACCGCGCGAACTCGCTTTAGACAATTGCAAGGGCTTCGCGGATTGAGAGCGTGTCGTTTTCAAAATACGGCTCGCGCCTTAGCGCTGCGCACATTCATTGTATCACTTCACCAGAGCTTCACGGATTGAGGGCAGTTCGTTTTCAAAATGTGGCTCTCGCCTTAGCGCTGCGCACATTCGCATTTAGAAATTCGAAGACTTTCAGGGCGGCTCGTTTTCAAAAGGTGGCTCTCGCCTTAACGCCGCGGATCTTCGATTTAGATGTGTAAGAATTTCACGAACTGGGGGCGGCTCGTGTTCAAAATGTGGCCCTCGCCTTAGCGCCGCGCACACTTGTGCAAACAAAATGTAACAATTTCACGGATCCACATGGTCAACGAACCAGAAATGTTGTTAAGGACACGTTCAGAATTATGAGGGTGCCACAAGCATATTGATTCGCGGTGCTGTGAAATCCCAAGAATGGCGTTCTGGCGCGATTCAGGATCGTCAGGACGCAACAGTTAGGTTGTTCCGTGGCGTTGAGCCCCGAGAATAATGTTTTGGCATGCTTTATGGTCTTCAAACGGTTGTTTTCCAACGAGGCAATCCCTTCAGCGGAAATTAACGGTTGTAGGGGCCTATGAAGAGAGAGGGCTTGGAGGGAGGGTGGATTCCAACATCGTTGGTGATTCTTGGGCTTACACTGGTCATCCTCATTTTCCTCATCATCGCCATCACCACCACCACCATCATCGTCATCACCATCACCATCATCAGAGTCACCACCATCATAATCATCATCACCACCATCACCACCGCCATCATCATCCGCATCATCCTCATCCTCATCAGCATCATCAGCATCGTCATCATCATCATCATCATCGTCATCCTCATCACTCATCATCAGTAGTAGCGATGTCAGCATCAGCATCAGCATCTGCATCAGCAGCATCATCACCATCATTCTCATCAGCATCATCTGTACCACCATCATCAACATCATCGGCGTAATCAGCTTCATTACCACAGCCATCTTCGCCACCGCCATCACCATCGGCAACAATTCAGTACATCTAGCACAGCGCTTCGTGGCCCCATGGGGCGCTCCACCTATGGTCCCAGTGGCGGCCTTCACATGCGTCTCCACCACCCAGCACTGAGTGAAGGCCACACTGGCGGTGTCTGCATGCCTTTCCCAACACGCAATACAGCGCTTCGTGGCTCCATAGGGAGCTCCACCTAAGCGCCCGGTGGCGGTGTCCACATGCGCCTCTCCCACCCAGCACGTCGACTCGTGGCCCCATAGGGAGCTCCAACTACGGCCAGCGGCGATGTCCGCATGCGTCTCTCCTACCCAACAACAAGTTTCGTGGTCCCATGGGCAGCTCTACCTGAGGCCGCAGTGGCGGTATGCGTGTCTCCCACCCAGCACAGCGCTTCGTGGCCCCCTGAGGAGCTCCACCGAAGGCCCCAATGGCGGTGACCTTATGAGTCTCCCTCGCACAACACAATGTTTCGTGGCTCCATGGGGAGCTCCACCTAAGGCCCCAGTGGCGGTGCCCACATGCGTCTCCCCCACCCAGCACAGCGCTCCGTGGCGCCATAGACGTGCGCCCCCCCACCCAGCACAGCGCTTCTTGGCCCCATAGGGAGCCCCAACTAAGGCCCATGCGCCTCTCCCACCCAGCACAGCGTTTTGTGGCCCCATAGCGAGCTCCACCGAAGGCCCCAGCGGCGGTGTTCGCATGCGTCTCCCCCATCGGGCACAGCGTTCCGTGGCCACATAGACATGCGCCCCCCCCCACCCCTCACCCACCACCCAGCACAGCGCTTCGTGGCCCCATATAGAGATCCAACGAAGGCCCCAGTTGCGGTGTCCACATGCGCCTCCCCCACCCAGCACAACGTTTTGTTGTCCCATGGGGAGCTCCACCTGAGGCACCAGTGATGGTGTCCACATGCGCCTCCACCGCCCAGCACAGCGCTTCGTGGCCCCATGGGGAGCTCCATCTCAGGCCCCAGTGGAGGTGTCCACATGCGCCTCTCCCACTCAGCACAGCGCTTCGTGGTCCCATGAGAAGCTCCACCTAAAGCCGCAGTGCCGGTGTCCACATGCGCCTCTCCCACCCAGCACAGCGCGCCGTGGCCCCTTGAGGAGCTCCGCCGAAGCCCCCAATGGCGGTGTTCTTATGCGTGTCTCCCACACAGTACAGCGCTCCATGGCCCCATAGGGAGCTTTACCGAAGGCCCCAGTGGCGGTGTCCGCATGCGCTTCCAATACCCAGTGCAAAGCGTCGTGGCCCCATAGGGAGCTCTACCGAAGGCCCCATTGGCTGTGTCTGCATGCGTTTCCCCCACCCAGTATTGCGCTTTGTGGCCCCATAGGGAGCTGCACCGAAAGCCTCAGTGGCGGTGTCCGCATGTGTTTCCGACATCCAGTACATCGTGGCCCCATAGGGGAGCTCCACCGAAGGCCCCAGCGGCGGTGTCCGCATGCGTTTCTCCCGCCCGGTACAGCGCTTTGTAGCCTCATAGGAAGCTCAACCGAAGACCCCAGAGTCAGTGTCCGCATGCGTTTCCCCCACGCAATGCAGCGTTCCGTGGCCCCATAAGGAGCTCCACCGAAGGCTCCATTACGGCACACCCCCCACACGTTTCGCGGCCACATCGTGGATTCTGCCGAAAACTTCACTCACAGCGCCCACATGGCGGCTCCGCCCCATATCGGCACACCCTTCGCATGCTTCATGGCACCTATGAGGAGATCATCCGAAGGCGATGTCCGCAACGACGGTACTTACTCACAACTGCATCTGGTTGGGTCCTTCGCCAGGGTAATTGTTCCATGGGGTATATGGATACAGGACTGCACAAGAACATGTACATACTGATAAATGAGAGCGAGAGATGGAGCCAGAGGGGGAGAGAGAGACAGATAAACACAACACGAGGAGGAACAACAACAGGCAAGACAGGACTAGCGCAAGAGAGACAGGGAGAGAGAGAGAGAGAGAGAGAGACCGAGCACGGGAGGGAGGGACAGAACGAGACAGGGAGAGAGAGAGAGAGAGAGAGAGAAAGAGAGAGAGAGAGAGAGAGAAAAAAAAATGACTAAGGATGCTCCTGTGCATCATCTACACGTGTAGTGTAATATCAGCAAGCGTCATGCAGGCACTGAGCAGATGGATGGATATGAAGGGGTGGGGATGGAACTGGTATGGACTTGAGGGGATAGTAGAGGGAGGTGGGAACTGGACCAGAGGGCGAAAGAATATGACAATGACGGACGAGGAGGGAAGAGTGAGGTGCAGGAGGAGGGAGAGGAGGATAATGCTGAGAGGGGAGAAGGATGGAGGAAAAGAAAAACCATGGGAGGGGAATGGGGACTGTGAAGAGAGAGAGGAGGACGAGTGGAAGGGCCGGGGAGGAGGAATGGGAGGGAGGGGCGGGTAGAAATAAGGACGGGACGTAACCGACCCTCCTCTCCTCCTCCTCCTCCTCCTCCTCCTCCTCCTCCTCCTCCTCCTCCTCCTTGTCCTCCTTTCCCTTCTCCTCCTCCTCCTCCTCCTCCTCCTCCTCCTCGTGTTGAGGACGAAGGACCAATTGGGGCAGGACAGGGCCCCCGAACGCATGGCGTGACGACGTGCACGGCATCACGGTGCCTCTTGATGCTCTGCGAGGGCCTGACGAGCGGCGGCGAGCTCGTGCCGAGCTGCCTCGCGGCAGGCGAGGGGGAGGGGGGGCTCCTCCTCCTCCTCCTCCTCCTCCTCCTCCTCCTCCTCCTCCTCCTCCTCCTCCTCCTCCTCCTCCTCCTCCTCCTCCTGCTCCTCCCCCTCCTCCTCCTCCTGCTCCTGCTCCTCCTCCTCCTCCTCCTCCTCCTCCTGCTCCTCCCCCCTCCTCCGGGAAGGCATGACGCAGGGTGGCAGAAGGAAGGATGGCAAGGGAGAGGTAATGTAATGGGATGCGGCGCCCCCCAGGGGCGACGCATCCCGAACATCGTCGGCATAGGAACCCCAAGTTGGCTCTGGACTGCCTACCCCTTAAGCCACAGCAGCAAAACCATGGCTTGCTTGAGTGTGTCTATCCATGAGCTTGAAGACCTCAAGCACATCATGAATGCCCTCAACAGAAGCTTCCTTCATACGCGATAAAGAGCTGAGTTATTCCTGCGACTGCGGATGAACTCGCCATATCGCGTTTACTTACTGGGAGTCTGGACCAATGCGTAGCAGCAAACTCGACACGATAAGATCAAGGTGTTCGAAGGATTCGCTGGAACTCGGTCTTACTCTACATCAACAGGACGATGAGCAATACAAACATTGGCACTCCAGTGCAAGGAGGACTGGGCCCGTAGATGTGGCTCCAACGTCGGAGTCAGCCTGTACCTTCGGCTCCAGCCTCCCCTATTCGCCGCAACCCCATCCTCTTCAGTTTCCTCCTCATCCTCCTGTAGGTTGGCGAATGTGAGAGACAGTGGGAAGGAGAGGAGGAGAGGGGCAGCATGTCAAGGTGTGGGGCGAGCGCGCCTGGCGTGTCCTCATCTTCTCCGCCCTGCCCTCCACCTCCTGCTGTGATGCTGCAACTCCCTGGCTCAGCACGCCAATTCCCAATGAGGGGGAAGGTCAGGAGGGGGACGGGATCAGGAGGGGGGGGGACACCGAGCTGGAAACGGCGATACATCGCCGATGGATCGGCGATGGGCCCCCGATGTCGAAACCGCACGAATCGCACGGTCCTGGGCGGGGCGGGCTATCGGGCTCCTATCGGCGATCAATGGGGCGATTTTGGGCCGATGCGTCCTCCCCTGCGCTCATCTTCCCCGAACGTTGCCCCTGAGATGATCCTGGCCTCCTCCTCCTCCTCCTCCTCCTCCTCCTCACCCTCCTTCTCCTCCTCCTCCTCCTACTCCTCCTCCTCCTCCTCCTTCTTCTTCTCCTCGCCATAATCCTCCTCCTCCTCCTCCTCCTCCTCCTCCTCCTCATCCTCATCCTCATCCTCATCCTCATCCTCATCATCATCATCATCATCATCATCATCATCATCATCATCATCATCATCATCGCCCTCCTCCGTTCGCCTCTCGCCTCCGTTTTCCTCCTCCCTCCACGCGTCCGCACTCCTGCCACCCAGACCGTGGCGGCCCCCGCGTGCGCCGCCTCGCCTTCTGGTCGGGCGGCTCAGCCCGTGGGCCCCCCGAGGGACGGGGCCCTGCGGCCCGGGGGCGAGCTGCCCGGAACAGCGAAGGCGCAGCCCAGGATTCGGCCGGGCCTGTCCCCCTTCCTTGCCCTCCTTCTAGAGGAAAGAGAACTATGCACATACACCGATTCTGGCCAGGCCCATCCTGAGCCTAGGATCGGTGCATACGCCCTCCTGCCTTGGCCAGGAAGGCATATGCACCGATCCTGGGTCAAAGAC
>CAUYUJ010018710.1:100280-105280 GCA_963575745.1 Prorocentrum cordatum
TCGCGCGAGGAACGGCTGGGCCCGCCAGCGGAAACGATCGCGCAGAGGCCGTCCGTCTGCGCCGCGGGGGGCTCTCTCGGGCGGTCGTCGTAGTCGGTTGGCGCGGTTGCAGACCGTTCTGCGTCTGAGGCGAATTGGCACTGCACCACGGTGCAACGCGTGGCGCATCTGCGTGCGAGCTCCTCGCCCTCGTCCTCCTCTTCCTCGGATGAAAAGCCTTGGGGTGGGCCAGGAGAGGAAGGAGATGCGTTCTGCAGCGGCGAAGGAGAAAAAGGCGCCACTGGCAGCAAGACCTAGCCCACGGTGTCCAGGAGCCAGCGCCGGAAGCGCAGAGCCCGACGAGCCGCCGCAAGCGGGGCCAAGGGAGCCGCCGCACCACGAAGGGCCCCAAGAGCCACTGCGAGCGGGGCCCTGCGGGACACCGCGTGAGGTGGGGCCGGCAAGAGCCAGCTGAAGCGCAACCCGCAAAGAAGCCGACGTAGTCCTGAACGTCCACGACCAATGGCAGCCCCCCTGGCGCGCGGGCCGCGGGCGGGGGCCGGCCGGGGGCGGCGCGCTGGTCAACTACGCCGAAGCAGCTGCAAACCACCACGACGACCGCGAGGACGGGAGAATAAGAAAGAGCATGATGTTATCCCCATCGTACTTAGGGACCACATCCCAAACATCGTGTCGAACACCCAAAACATCGAAACGATGTCTGCCCGAAACGCCGGCGAAATGTCGAGCGAACATCGGCTCCCAGGGCTCGACTCGGGAAAACTGTCCCAAGGGCGTCGCCCTTTAGGGCCATCCAGTTTCGGCATTGCCGAAGGTAGGGGAACGAACAATGACATAAACATAAAAACACTGAGGCCTGCGAGGATTTCTCGGGTCGGCGCTGGACCCCCGTCCTTGGCGCGCGGAGCGCGCCAGGGGCCGGAGGCGCCGCCAGGGGGGGTCCACCGCAGATACGAGAACCCCCCGCAGCCTTCCCAGTTGTTATGTTTGTGTCGTTATTCGTTCCCCTGGAAGACTTGGCGGCGCGCACAAGGGGGTGGAGGGAAGGCGCCGGCCTTGCATCTATAGAAAAGGCCCGCGCCTTCTAAGAAGCAGGGGTGCTTCTAAGAAGCCCTCCCACCTCCCCCCAGCCCCCCTCTGCGCGTGGCTGAAGGAAGGCTGGAACATCATGACGCAAGGGAAGGACGAGGGCGGAACGCACAGAGCCCCACGCAGGGCTCGACCGCCGACCGCGGGCACGACTTGCCAACAGCGACGGCTCGAGGGCAGAGAGCGGCGGCGAGCAGACACTCCACTGCCTATCCTGGCAACCAGACTTGGGCAACAGCTGGTGGAGCAGCAGCAGGATGCTGGAACAGGACGGAGCGCGACAGAGCCCAAGATCAGGAGAAGCAGAACCCCTCTGGGGCGCCGTGCCGGCGAATCGTTCGGGCAGCGTCCAGCCGCAGAGGCAGCCCAACTCCGTCAGAGAAAAAGCACCCGCACACAACCGAGGCCTGGTGAGACAAAGAGGCAAAAATCGTTGAATACCGCGCCAAGCTCTCCCACCGGCTCACGGGCGTTGCCAGGTCACGCCTCGTGGTGTCGCAAGGGTATGAGCCAGACCGCGCTGGGGTCGAAGGCCCCGGAGCTCTTCCTCGAGGCCGCTCACGGCTCTTTGTGGAATATCCTGCAGAGCGCTCGTGATGGGCACTCTGATTCGGACCTGCTAGTGAGTCTCTTCGCGTACATGATTTTCAGATGGGCTTCCGACGAAAACACAAGCCTGAGTTTGCTATGGTGAGACAACCTCCTTCTAAAAACCATACGCTCGTGATCTAGCGGAGCTTTCGGCCACGTGCTGGCACTCCGGCCACAACCTTTACCGCCAAGACGAAACGGCCACGGGTCACACCCACCCTCGAGCAATATACAGTGACAGTGCGAGCAACTCACGCCCGAGTTCCCACGTCAGGTCTGCACGCCACGTCCATGGTGTCGACGCTGTCGCCCAATCCATCCAGCTCTCAACTTCTTGCCAGCCCTCGGCGTGCAGGAGCAGGGCCGGCGCAAATACATCTACAAGTGCTGACTCGTTCAACAACGCTGCGAGGCTACAATTCTGAAGCAAGGACACCTGACTGAGAACAACATACCTGGAACCATCCCTGCGGCCGCCAACGCCTCGAAACGCCCAACGGACACTGCGAACAGATATCGGAGAGTCAAGCAAATAAGCGCGCTGTTCGCCAGGTGTCCACGGGTCAGAAGCGCGAACCGAGTGCAAGACTCGCATTTGATCTGCAAAATCTCCCAAAAAATCCCAATCGACGGGTGAATCAGCCGCCGCGCAGCACGCTTCTACCCGGGCTCGCAGTGTGTATCCGCAGACATGGGCTGCTGAGTGACCGAAATCGTAATGCAACCATTGCGGTAGGCCTCCTGAGCTGTGCCATGAAGAAAACACACTGTCATCAAATGCAGCGTTTGGTCGATGTGCCAGGTGAGATGAGCGCACCGAGGATGCTGACACAGATTCCACGTGGCGCTCCTCACTTGCTGTTGGCGGCATAACATTTTGAGCGAGACACGCAGTATGCAAACCTTCTACATGCATTGTAGCCAATGTTGGTGCAAGCGAGATCGTAAATCTGCCTCCCGCGGCCCGCAAAAACGCACGCCATGCTCGGAATTGATGGAACTGATTTGTAAAAACAACGACATGACGTATCTGAGGGGCTCGTTGCTGCAACGTGTCCAGGGATCTCATTGCATTCTCTTTGGTAGAGCCACTCCATTCTTCCAAGAACACGTTGCTAACATTATCGAGAGCCCGTGGGTGGCAACTGTTCATGTACTGTCGCATTGCATATGCTTCACTTGCCTGATGTGATGTTTCTGGTGGGACGCCTCCGGAGAATGCGCCGGCCCCCGAAGGCCCGTTGCGTGTGAGATCTGGGCTGGGAAAAGGACTGACAGAGCTCGGCAGCATTTGACGGGGAGGCAAGGTGGAGCAGAAGGGGAGCCCACGAATGATACAATGATACTGCCCTTCCTTTTTTTCAAATGTTTGCCAATCCCTGGGGATCAACCAATACCTCTCTTCCCGTTGGCAAGTATGCAATGCTTCCGCACCCTGGAAACGCAATCTGCAAAACCAGGGCGTCAGCCAGCGCGCAAGTGGCCTCCGTCAACAAAATCGGACCTACGCTTTTCTGCCTCGCTGTACTGTGCAACAAAACCATTGAGATCACAGAAATGGCAACAATACAAAACTTGACGTCGCTGAGTCTATGAAATCATTACGGTGTCCCTTGAGTTGCAGACTAAGAACTTCGGTGCTTACGTTTCTGGCTGTCTGCTGGCAAGAGACTGGGATCTTCAATCCCCATTTTGCTGCAAGCGTAAACCACGCGGAGGATTTCAGGATTCTCTTTGGCAGTCCCCGAGGGGAACGGTGTTCAGTGCTCGTTGTCACGAACACCCGACACGTGCCCATGTCAAGGACAGCCCGAACCCCGAGTGGACACCGCTCCGCTGCTCAACCCGGGAAACCAGGAACGGTCCTCAATGCTCTCCGCCACGAAGACTTGTCACGTGCCCACATCATGGGCACCCCGAGTGGGCACTTCCCTCTCCGACTCGCTGCCTCCGCTCGACCCTGGAAGCCGTGCGGCCTCTGCTGGCAAGAGGCCAGCAGGCGCACTGACGGGTCAGAGCTGAAGAGCAGAAGGGTTTGGGCGTGGCTTCATGGGGGGGTCACAAATAGGGGGGTCAGAAACGGTCCCCTTTCGTGCCCCCTTCGGGCCCCTCCAGAGCCCCATGGGGGCTCGTTTAGGCACCGTTTGGGTACCTTTTCGGACCACCCTCGCCACCCCCCCATTTATGACCCCCCTATTACGCAACGCCCAAAGGGTGGGAGAGACGACAACGCCAGGAAACCCCTAAGATCCTGTACGTTGTCCGCCTCTGGGGCAGCGCGAGATCGGGACGTCGTAGACACGGATGGCTGGACTGCGTTTGCACGAGCCGCCGCCGGCGTCGGGGAGGGAACGAGAACAAACAAAAATGGCGCATCGGCACGCTGACCTTCAGAGCTGACTCCTTCACCCCCCTGGGACGTCTCGGGCCATCATGAGCGACTCGGGGAATCCTGTGAGAGCCACACTGCGCCAAAAACCTCGAACATCCACCTTCGCGCTTCCATCGGCGGTGGACAAACCTCCCTTTAGTAAAGCACCCTTTAGTGAAAACGGCCTAGGACCGAAACCGACGGACCTGCACCCGCAAAAGTAGGCCGTGACGCCCTCTCGCGCACCGAAAACGGCCAATTCACTAATCGACGCGTCAGGGTAGGAGGTCTATCACCTTCCGATTCCGCAGGACGGCCAGATACACACTCACGCGGATGCCTCCGAGGTGCTCCCGCGGGCCTCTGAGACCACCTGGGGGCCTGCCAAACAATGTGGCCTCGCGTGCTCTGCATCCGCGCAGTTCCAGCTCCGAGGCGGCCCCAGACGTGGCCCCAAGCTGCCCAGCGATCACTCAAAGAGGCCCCCCAGACGCCCCCTGCGGAGGCCCAGCATCGCCCCAGAGGCCCGGGCCAAAGAGGGCTCCGAGTTTGCCCCCAGGTGGCATGGCACTTGCAGAACACTACAGCCTACGCACGTTGCCTCCAAGCTCCAAACTTGCCCCGACAATGCTCCAACACGATTGCAGGCGGCCCAATATGGCCTAGGTGGCCTCCACAATCGCTGCAAGAACGCATAATCTGCCCAAAAGACGATACAGCCTTGCCTCAGAACGGCTCCACACGCCCCGTAGAACCCTGAAGGCTCCAAAAAAACTTCGGGAAAACCTCAAGAGACAAACATCCGTGATGAAACTACTGTGTTGTGTGCGTGTGCGCGCGCGTTTGCTCTATTCTCGCCTTCTCGGGCTTCTGGGAGCCCAGGACTGCCAAGAGGCCTGACAGATCGCCCCGAGACGTCCTAGAGGGCCCCAAGAGGGCCCAACGACAG
>CAUYUJ010018710.1:112780-127475 GCA_963575745.1 Prorocentrum cordatum
ACTACCAGTGCGACTACGACTACGACTACAACTACAACGAATACCATGATGTCTGAACACATCAGCATTCGTATTACTATGGTGGTTGTTCCCACATGCGTCGTGGGGTTTTGGCTTTCTTCCCTGCCGCGCCGCACCCGCGTCTCCTCACACCTCCCGTCCTCTCTCTTTCTTCCTCCCCTCACTCACACACACGCACACACTTCACTCTTCCCCCCCTCGTCACAACACTGCTCAGCTCAGCTCAACTCACCTCATCACAACACAGCACAGCTCAGCTCAGCACAGCTCGGCTCAGCCCAGCACGGCTCAACACAGCCCAGCACAGCTCAGCTCAACTCGTGGCACTTTATCGACACTACATGGGGTGCGCAGGGGGTGGTCTCTCAGCTCGGCCGCTATCCACGGCACTGGCGCAAAGCCTAGCAGGCGTGGCACTCGCTCGACACCAAAGGGGGTGGGCAGGGGGTGGTCTCTCAGCTCGGTCGCTATCCACGACACTGGCGCAAAGCCTAGCACACGTGGCACTTTCTCGACGCCACAAGGGGTGCGCAGGGGGTGGTCTCTCACCGCGGTCCCTATCCACGACACTGGCGCAAAGCCTAGCAGGCGTGGCACTCTCTCGACACCAAAGAGGGTGCGCAGGGGGTGGTCTCTCAGCTCGGCCGCTACCCACGACACTGGCGCAAAGCCTAGCAGGCGTGGCACTTTCGCGACAGAACGGGGGGTGCGCAGGGGGTGGTCTCTCACCGCGGTCCCTATCCACGACACTGGCGCAAAAGGCTAGCAGGCGTGGCACTTTCTCGACACCACAGGGGGTGCGCAGGGGGTGGTCTCTCAGCTCGGCCGCTATCCACGACACTGGCGCAAAGGCTAGCAGGCGTGGCACTTTCTCGACACCACAGGGGGTGCGCAGGGGGTGGTCTCTCAGCTCGGCCGCTATCCACGACACTGGCGCAAAGCCTAGCAAGCGTGGCACTTTCTCGACACCACAGGGGGTGCGCAGGGGGTGGTCTCTCAGCTCGGTCGCTATCCACGACACTGTCGCAAAGCCTAGCAGGCGTGGCACTTTCTCGACACCACAGGGGGTGCGCAGGGGGTGGTCTCTCAGTTCGGCCGCTATCCACGACACTGGCGCAAAGCCTAGCAGGCGTGGCACTTTCTCGACACCACAGGGGGTGCGCAGGGGGTGGTCTCTCAGCTCGGCCGCTATCCACGACACTGGCGCAAAGCCTAGCAGGCGTGGCACTTTCTCGACACCACAAGGGGGTGCGCAGGGGGTGGTCTCTCAGCTCGGCCGCTATCCACGACACTGGCGCAAAGGCTAGCAGGCGTGGCACTTTCTCGACACCACAGGGGGTGCGCAGGGGGTGGCCTCTCAGCTCGGCCGATATCCACTACACTGGCGGAAAGCCTAGCAGGCGTGGCACTTTCTCGACACCACACGGGGTGCGCAAGGTGTGGTCTCTCAGCTCGGCCGCTATCCACGGCACTGGCGCAAACCTAGCAAGCGCGGCACCTTCTCGACACCATAGGGGGTGCGCAGGGGGTGGTCTCTCAGCTCGGTCGCTATCCACGACACTGTCGCAAAGCCTAGCAGGCGTGGCACTTTCTCGACACCATAGGGGGTGCGCAAGGGGTGGTCTCCCAGCTCGGTCGCTATCCACGACACTGTCGCAAAACCTAGCAGGCGTGGCACTTTCGCGACAGAACGGGGGGTGCGCAGGGGGGGGGGGTCTCTCAGCTCGGCCGCCATCCACGACACTGGCGCAAAGCCTAGCACACGTGGCACTTTCTCGACACCAAAGAGGGTGGGCAGGGGGTGGTCTTTCAGCTCGGCCGCTATCCACGACACTGGCGCAAAGCTTTGCAGCCGTGGCACTTTCTCGACACCACAAGGGGGTCTCTGAGCGCGGCCGCCACCCACGACACTGTCGCAAACCTTAGCAGGAGGTGGTCTCTCACCGCGGCCGCTATGCACGACGGTCGCCCAGGCAAAGCAGGCGTGGCACTTTCTCGACACCACAGGGGGTGCGCACGGGGTGGTCCCTGAGCGCGGCCGCTATCCGTGACGGTCGTCCAGGGCACAGTAGGCGTGGCGTTTTCTCGACACCACAAGGGGTGAGCACGGGGTGGTCCCTGAGCGCGGCCACTATCCGTGACGGTCGTCCTTGCGGTATCGGCGGGGCAACGGCCACCAACATCATTCTCACATGCTTCACTTCAGCTATCACCACCCCAGCCATAATATAAGTATGTGGGGTTCCTCGGTAGCGTAATTGTTAGTGCATTTCGTGCTGGGAATACGTATAATGTTGCGATTCGCTGTGTCAGCCATATTTTTATTCGTCGTCACATCTGTATTATGGGTTACATTCGTAGTGCGAGTATCCGTAGTCGTATTACTATTAGTAGTGGTCTTTGTATGAATCGTAGTCTCACTACCCTTTTCGTCGTATTCGTATTACGAGTATAGCTCATAGTGTTTTGATCGTCAGACTGGCCATACATATTCAATTCGTACTAGTATGTATGAGTAGCACCTGTTATACCACTGCTAGCAGTACCATTCGCAGTCGTAATGTTCGCATTCTCAGTATTCGTAAGAATAAAACTGATTCGCATTCGCCGTCCTCGTCCTCCTCCTCTTCCCTCCTCCTCTTCCTCCTCTTTCTCCTCCTCCCGCCTCCGCCTCTCCCTCCCGCCTCCTCCTCGTCCTCCTCCTCGTCCTTCTCCTCCTCTCCCTCCCGCCTCCTCCTCTCCCTCCCGCCTCCCCCTCTCCCTCCTCCTCCTCGTCCTCCTCCTCCTCCCTCCTCCTCCTCCTTCCTCCTCCTCCTCCTCCCTCTTCCTCCTCCTTCTCCTCCTCCCGCCTCCCCCTCCCACTCCCGCCAGGAGGGCCGACGAGCTCCTCGCTGACGGCCTCGAAAGTGCTCCGCCACGCCTTCCCGCGAGGGTGGCCCGCCCCCGCCCGCGGCCGAGGACGAGGAGGGAGGGGGGGGGGAGGGGGGGGGAAGACGAGGACACGAGGGGGGAGGAGAGAGGAGGGGGGAAGGAGGGGGGAGGGGGGGGAGGGAGGCCGAGGATGGGAGAGGGGAGGGGGAGGGGATGGGATGGGGAGGGGAGGGGAGGGGATGGGAGGGGGAGGGATGGGAGAGGAGAGGGGAGTGGAGGGGGGGAGGGGAGGGGATGGGGGCGGGAAGGGGTGGTGGTGGTGGTGGTGGTGGTGGTGGTGGTGGTGGTGGTGGTGGTGGTGGTGGTGGTGGTGGTGGTGGTGAGCGGTGGTGGTGAGCGGTGGCATTAGCGGTCGTTGTCCTCGCAATTTGCGGCGACGCCCCGTAAAGGGCCACGAAACGAGTGAGGGGTGTGCGCCGAAGTGGTGGGGTGGCGGCACGGGATGGCAACTACTCTGGCCCTCGGTGGAGCTCCCCCTGGGGTCGCGAAGCGCGTGAGGGGTGTGCCGTGCGGAGAGCGGAGGAACATGAGCAATCACCTGGTTGACCCCAAAGGGTGTCCAGCTACAAGGTGGTGGTGCAATAGATATGATGCCATAAATTTGCGGGGTTGCACTGGATTTGGGGCGCACAGTACATGCCGGGGCGCAAGTGAATTGCTTTACTCTTGCGATCAATTCCCCGGTTGCAGCAATACAATGCAATACAATTTTCCGGGCGCAGCGCATTTGCAGTACAATTGTCCACAATTGATTGCACCACCCCTTTTCAGCTGGACTCCTTTCTTTGGGTCAAGCAAGAGGAGCCCCGCGCCTCTAGGCGGCGCGTCCACATCGCCCGCGCCAAGGCGAGAGGAGTGATGGGTGTGCGCCGAGGTGGTGGAACTCACCATGGGGCCACGAAGCGCGGGAGGCGTGTGCCGTGCGGAGAGCGGAGGAGCATGAGTCGGCGGTGGACAAACAAACCTCCCTTTGGTAAACCTCCCCTTAGTGAAAACGGCCTGGGACCGAAACCGCTGGACCTGGACCCGCAAAAATGACGGCCGCGACGCCCTCTCGCGAGCCGAAAACGGCCAATTCCTGAATCGACGTGCCAGGGTAGGAGGTCTATCCACCCCCGAATGAGCAGCCAGGAGCAGCCCCGCGGAGGAGGAGGAGGAGGAGGAGGAGGAGGAGGAGGAGGAGGAGGAGGAGGAGGAGCCCGGGGGAGCCCAGGGCGACGGAAGCCAACGGTAGGGGGCCACGTGCGAACCCTACCCCTGGCCCCCACGATTTCTGAGGGGGAGGGTGGGGCTCACTTCGCTCGGGAGCTCGCGCACGAGGTGAACCCCACCCTCCCCCTATGAAATCGTGGGGGCTAGGGGTAGGGTTCGCATGTGGCCCCCTATGGTGTCCCAACCCTTCCGAGCCGGGAATCTTCGCCTTTGCTCGGGCCATGGGACCCTCACAAATCGATCCGGATCGACAAATGGCGCAGACAGGTGGAGTCTAGGGCTCGGGGCCCTTCTTACGATGCCTCGCTTTTTTCGCCACGACGGAGGCCAAGGTTCCCAGACCTCCGCCGTCCTTCCTGGAGGCCTGGACCTTTTCCCCCAAAGACCGGCGTTTCGTCCTGCGCCGACTTTTGACTGTCCGGGGGCCCGGCAGGGCCCCCCAGCCCGGCAGGGCCCCCCGGGGGCCGAGAATTTCAGACAGAAACCTTCCGCCCGGATCTGCGCGCACCGAGAGGCCTTGCTCCTCCGAGGGTGGGCTGCCCAACCGGGGCCTGATGATCGAGTTTTACAGCAGCGTTACGTCGGGCCTGTCCCTCTACAGGAGGGATATTCAAAAATAATCGAAAATATTCTGGGGACTATTTTTTCAATTTCTTAACAATTTGGGAGTATGTTCCCTACCTAGTCTCTGCCTAGAAGGGTTCTTACTTCATAAGCTTAAAGGGGCCGGGCAGTGCTCCACGCCCCGGGCGGTTCCCCCGGCATCCGCCCCGCGGTTCCCCCAGTTGCACCCCCTGGGTTACCCAGCTTAGCTTAGCTTAATTTAGCTTATATCATCTTAGTTTAGCTTAGCTTTGCCTAGCCTAGCTTAGCGTAGCCTAACTTAGCTTAGCTTAGCTTATCTCATCTTAGCGTAGCTTAGCTGAGCTTGGTTTAGCTTAGTTTAACTTAGCCTAGCTTAGCATAGCTTTGCTTACCTTAGCTTAGCTTAGCGCAGCATAGCGCAGCGCAGCATTAGCACATCATAACATAACATAGCATAGCCAACCACAGCATAGCATAGCATAGCTCAGCATAGCATAGCGCAGCATAACACAGCATAGCATAGCATTGCTTAGCATAGCACAGCGCAGCATAGCATAGCATAGCACAGCATAGCGCCAAGACGCAGCCTAGATGTAGGTGTAGGTGTAGCTGTGGATGTAGGTGTAGATGTAGATGTAGATGTAGATGTAACTGTAGGTGTAGATGTAGATGTGAGTCTTGCTGTTGATGTTGATGTAGATGTAGATGCAGGTGTAGATGTAAATGTAGCTGTCGGTGTAGATGTAGATGTTGCTGTCCTGAATGCTCCAACTCCTAGGTAGGGTCGCACTGGGATAATTTTGAGCATGTTTAATTTTTCGCCCCAAATCCCCCTGTAGGGGGACAGGCCCGACTGAACACCAGCGGGCACGTCCTCACTTCTAGTCTGCGGATGATGTAAGCTGGAAGGCTGGCGCGCCGCCTTTCCCGCAAGGCGGCGGGAATAGGCAGGCAGTATCATCCTTTGCCCACGCGCTCCAGCGTGTGGCATGACTTGAGAGGCCTGGATCCTCCGAGAGGAGGATCGATACTGAGCCAGGCCCCTCGAACCAAGATGGGCCCTCAAGGGGAGGGAAGGCGCGAGGATGACAGAGGAGCGCAAAACGGCATACGGTCGGACCGAGGTATAAGATCGAGGTCTGTTCAGACGGGTACCCTGGTGTTCTTCGTGTTTGTTGGATTCTCTTGTGCATCCTGGGGAGCGTACCCTTGGCTGTTCGGCGTTCTGGCCGGCGGAGGGTCCCATGTCCTTGAGGGATGCTCTTCTGTCCCAGGCCCGACTCCACATCCAAGTCCTCGGAGGTCCGCGCGGACTTCGGGGATCGGCGCTGGACCCCCCCCCCCTCCGTGGCGCGCGGAGCGCCCCAGGGGCGGCGCCGGAAGCGACGCCGGTGGGGGCCCAGCGCCGATCCGAGAATCCGTGCGGAGCTCCGGGGAATCATGCGTACAGTCGGGGGCTCGACCTGAGGAACCCAACATAAGGAACGAGGCCTCTTTTTTCCCCATAAGTTTAGCTTCGACTTCCCGTCGAAGCCCTGAGCAAGACCAGAGGCGAAGTGCAAAACAGCTGAGGAACACCGAGCCCCTCCCCAACGAGAAGTGTTCCTTCCTCAGTGCCCCGACCGTATGCGGTTATCTGCTCTTCGAGACGATCGCCTACATGCAAGAGTGGCACCGGCTTTCGGGGAGGAGGAGGAGGAGGAGGAGATGGAGGAGGAGGAGGAGGAGGAGGAGATGGAGGAGGAGGAGGAGGAGGAGGAGGTGGAGGAGGATGATGATGATGAGGAGGAGGAGGAGGAGGAGGAGGAGGAGGAGGAGGAAGGGGAGGAGGAGGAGGAGGAGGAGGAGGAGGAGGAGGAGGAGGAGGAGGAGGAGGAGCCACTGGGAGGGGGTCAGCCTCAAGCGCGCAGGCCAGTGCTCGGGGGGGGGAGCCTCTCCTTCGACGGGGTCGGGGGGTAGACGGGGTCGGAGGATCGCACGGCATCGCCGATGCAATCGGCGATGCATCGGCGGCTTCTGTGGTCCTTCGGCGACGTCGACGTGGAGTGAATCGGGATCCGCATCGCTCCGCATCGGCGATGCACCGGTTCTCGGACCCCATCTGCTCCGACCCCATCAGAGAGGCCTAGATCTCAGAATCGAACCGAGAAGTCCGAGAAGTCGGATCGGCGATCGAGATGAATCGGATCGGCGGGAATCAGTAGCCAAGTGGTCGGCAAGCTAATAAGGCCTCCATTGGAAAACCGACATCCAAATCGGAATCCGAACTCGAATCGGATCGAGCTGGAGGAGTCGAAATGAGCCTTGCCTGTAGGCCCGTACAGTCGGGGCGTTGACCTAAGGAACCCTAAATAAGGAGCGAGGCCCCTTCTTCCACAAGTTGAACTTCGGCTTCCTATCGAGAATGTAAGGGAAACCTTAGGCAAGGTGTGGCACGATTAAGGAACACCGAGCCCCTCCCCAACGAAAAGGATTCCTTTTTCAGCGCCCCGACTGTACCACAGGTCACTCTGGCGAAGGGCCACTGCGGCGGTGCATGGGATATGCGGAGCGATCCTCTGATCCCCATCTGCTCCGACCCCATCTGGGAGGCCTAGACAGTGGGACTATCCAGGGTCGCCGATGGTCCACGTCTTCGGCGAGGCTCGCAGAAGGATGCGTGTAATGCCCGCCCCTGGGCTGCGGTCGGACCCAGGACAGAAGGACATCCCTCGAGAGCATGTGACCCTCTGCCGGCCAAAACACACAGAACATCCTGGAGTACCCTCCCCAGGATGCGCAGGAGCATCCAACAGGCACAAAGAACGTCAGAGTGACCCTGGGTAAGAGTGACCTCTGGTGCGCGGCCTTTTGGGGGCCGCGGGGAGGCCAAACCTGGGCGCGCAAGCCGCTGCTGCCGCCTCGACTTCGGCCACCTGAGGACCCATCTGTGCCCGCACCAAAGGCCACTCCGGCGCAAGGTCACTCTTACGTCTCGTCGATCGTAGCCCGCACCAATCGGCGGTGGACAAACCTCCCTTTAGTAAACCTCCCCTTAGTGAAAACGGCCTGGGACCGAAACCGACGGACCTGGACCCGCAAAAATGACGGCCGCGACGCCCCCTCGCGAACCGAAAACGGCCAATTCACTAATCGACGTGTCAGGGTAGGGGGTCCATCCACCCCCGAATGAGCAGCCAGGAGCAGCCCCGCGGAGGAGGAGAAGGAGGACGAGGAGGAGAAGGAGGATGAGGAGAAGGAGGAGAAGGAGGAGAAGGAGGAGGAGGAGGAGAAGGAGGATGAGGAGAAGGAGGAGAAGGAGGAGGAGGAGGAGGAGGAGAACCAAAAGTCACTCCGGCGAAGGGCCACTCCTGCGCGCAGCCGGGACGAGGGGCCTGCAGCCGCCGCAGCAGGGCGTCCAGGTTCACAGGCGTCTCCTGGCGGCGCCGGCAGCCTCCCCCTCGGGGGACGACGACGACGACGATCGACGTCGACGATCGACGACGACGACGACGACGACCACGACGGCGATCGAAGACGACGACGGCGGACGACGACGACGTCGTCGACGACGACGACGACGACCACGACGGCGATCGAAGACGACGACGGCGGACGACGACGACGTCGCCGACGACGACGGCGACAACGATCGGTTTCGGCGGCGACGGCGGCGACGACGATCGACGACGGCGACGACGAAGACGACGGCGAGGACGATCGACGACGACGGCGACGACAATCGACGACGACGATCAACGACGACAACGACGACGACGATCAACGAAGACGACGACGACGGCGACCGACAGCGATGACGACAACGACGACGAGTACGACCGACGACGGCGACGATTGACGACGACGACGACGACGTTGACGACAACGACGACGACGACGACGACGACGATCGACAACGACGACGTCGACGACGATCGACTGCACTCCAGGGGACTCGTGGACGGGCCGACAAGCTGGGAAAAGGGCCACAAAGGGGACCGGGATGGAGGAGGAGGAGGAGGAGGAGGAGGAGGAGGAGGAGTTTTGCAATGCGCAGCAGCCAGGCGCACACCCTATTCGCGAGAGCAAAAGGCCGGGCGACAGGCTGGCAAGACAAAACCTGCGGGCTAAACACCCGCCGAGGGCCACACGCGGACCCCAGGCCTAGGAGGGAGGCCCTTGCGCAGCCGCAACAGAGCAGTCAGCTGCGCCTTGGTCAGCGCGAGGGGCCCGAACCTCGCCGCCTCGCACTCCTCCAGAAGACGGGAGGGCCTGGAGTCCGCGTAGCGACCGCAGATGCTGCAGAACGTGATGGCACCCTTGCGCCACAAAAAGTGCGAGGCGTGCGGCACATGACCCGCAATGCCAGTGCCAGGAGGCAGCCGAGATGGGGGATCAGGCATCCCCAGAGAACGAAAGAGTTGTTCGTCGATGGGCGGCAGCCCTTCGTACGAGCGCGGCAGCCTGACGCAGGCCCGAGGCGCGGGAGCTGCGTCCTCCACCTCTGGCTCTGCCGCAGGCTCGAGAGGCACCACACCGTCCCCCCCCCCGTCCTCGACCGCCCCGTCCCCCTCCCACTGCTGGCCTCGCTGCTGCAACTCCACGCTGCAGGGAGGCGTGCTGGGCGACGGCCTCAGGGCCGAGCACGAGGAACGAAGAAGATGGAGGGCGCGGCTCTGAGTGCGCCTGACCGATCGACCACAGCTCTGGCAGCGCCAGCCGAAAGCGGTCGGCGCAAAGGCATGCTGGGAACGGGCCGCGAAGCCAGAAAGCAGCTCCTCCCTCCTCTGAGCCCTAGAAACCTTCGGTTTGGTCACCTCACGGCCAGGGCTCTTGGGGGCGGAGGCGGCGGCAGCACAGAGAGTAGCATTGCGGAGCAGGATGGCCTCGGCCTGCTCCACCAAGTCCAAAGCGCGGCGTGCTACATCTGGATCAAGCTGAGCCTCCTCGGACCGCTCCTCGGCGAGCCCGTCTGCCACTGCATTGAGAAAAATCGCCTCGGGCAGCACAGTGTGGCCAAGACGCGCAAACTTCGCGGGGTCCTCAGCTAGATGCGAGGGCACGTGCAGGAGCGAGAAGCGGCCCACGCGGGCGTCAAGCAGCGAGAAAAGGTCGTGCCAGAGGTCCGCGTGCTCGAGCCTGTAGCAGTGGCGGCGTCCGCGCGCTATCGCCTTCACGTGATTCACGTGGTCGGAGTACAACTTGAAATCGGCAGCTGGGTGGACGGCCCTGACGCACTCCACAATGGCCAGGAGCTCAGCACGGGGCACCGTTTGCACAGGGCCGTCCACCAAGCCCGTGCAGCCTGAATCCCAGTCCAAACCCTGGCCGTCGCCAAGGCGGGCAAAGCTCCACGCCACACGTCGTAGCAAGGGCTGAGACGACCAGGCTCCACCTGCACCGTCGGTAGCGTAGATCCCCCCTGGCAGCTCCCCGCCGCCGCAGCGCAGCCACCGATGGCCCCGCTCGTCGGGGGGAGGCGGGATGTTCAGCCAGGCAAGGGGCACAAGCCCGGAGGAGGGGGAGGAGGAGGAGGAAGAGGAGGAGGAGTAGCAGGAGGAGGAGGAGGAGCAGGAGGAGGAAGAGCAGGAGGAGGAGGAGGAGGAGGAGGAGGAGGAACGGAGGAGGAGGGCCATTCTGGCCCGTGCAAAGGGGAGTCATTGTATGATCCAATACACGTGGCAGTCGAAGCCGACTCCATGAGGGGTGACTGAAGGCGGGAAAAAAAATCCACAAGGGGTCCATGGGGGAGGGGGGGGGGGGGGCGGGAGGGGATCAAAGCGGGAGGAGGAGGCGGCGGAAGGGGCGGGAGAGGAGAAAGGGAGAGGCGGAGTAGGAAGAGGAGTAGGAGGAGGAAGAGGAGGAGGAGGAGGAGGAGGAGGAGGAGGAGGAGGAGGAGGAGGAACTCGAATTGCGGGGGGGAGCTGCGCGAGAGAAAACACGGCGGCAATGAGCTGTAGATTGCAGTCAGAAGATATGCGTCGACGCTCGGGCCAAACAGCGGCCGGCGATCTCTCCGATTCAAGTCGGGATTGTACGGGCGATCGAACAGCTCTGGCGGAGATGAAAGGCCAAAAGAAGAAGGGAACCAGAGTTGTCTTACCACAAGCACATTCTGGACTCGGCAAGGAGATGCCGTCGCTGTCCAACCTGACGGGCGCGCGCGTAGGGGCGCGGGCTCATCCATTGCAATGGCGAGCTCGCTCGTGCTCTTAAGAGCGGAGCTGGAAAAGTTCACACGTGTAAGTGATGATGGTGTGCGTTACCACGTGCCGCATGATGTGGCGTTGGTGACCTCGGGCCGCAGACGTGGTGTCTGAAAGCTTATCCTGATAATTATGCAAGATGATGGCCCCAGGGTCACGTGACTGGCGAGGTGGAGGTGTAGTGCCTTGATCTGGTAGGTGGGAGAGAAGGTGCTGGATGGAGATTGACCTTGAGGGATGTGCGCACAATTTTGGCACTGTCGCCTCGAAACTTCACCGCGGTCACGATCCGCGGGGACCGCTCCGATCACGATCGCCGTAGGCAACCTCCTCGCTGGGCGCGCCGGGCTCGGCACTGCCCCTGGGCGAAAGTGGCTGCTGTGGCTCGTCGGCGCTAGCCGCGGCTAGGCCGCGCCGGCGCGCGGGCGCTCGACGTTCTCCCCAGCCCTGCGGGTTTTCTTTTCCTTCTTGGGAAAGTCGGCGGCGTCGTCTGGCTCGGGCTCGTTCTCGCCCTTGCTCTTGCCCTTGCCCTTGCCAGCTATCGCCGCAGCGTGCCCTCCCGATGCGCGCCACGGTCCCGATCCTCGTCCAGAACGGGCGCGGAGTCGACGAGCGAAGCAAGGTCGGTCTCCAGCCCGAACCGTGAACCGTGCTGGCCTCGTCGTACTCAGCCTCACGGGAAGGTGACTGGGGCTGACCCTCTGGCGATAGGTGACGACGAGGCAGACTGCGCGGCACGCGCTCACCCAGAGGTGAAGGGGAGCGCAGCGCACGCGGTGACAGCGCCGCCGCCCGTCTGTAGCCAGGCGGCCGCAGTGCAAAGCCACCCAAGCAGTGCACGGCAATGCAAATCAGAGCAACGCAGCATCTCACCACAGCTGAGCTCGTCCACGTACTCCACCATCATGATCTTCCAGTCATCCAGCGCCGAGCACACCCGACACCAGCCCAGGCGCTGCGGCGGGGCCCAGTACGCACCCATGCAGGGGACGTAGCCCGCCTCGGCGTAGTCCTCGTCCGCCATCATCTCGGCGTCCTCGAGCGCGGCAGCCGTGCCGCCGTTCACAAGGCCACGCAACGCAACTCGAAGCAACGCGATTGCAGCTTTCTGCAACATCATGCGCTCCAGTGCGGTTGCAGTGCAACTGTGGCGGGTGCCACGGGGCGGCGGCGACGGACGGAACTGGATCGGCGGGCCCGCACACGGGCCACTCATCGGGAAGCATGTGTGAGGAGGAGGAGGAGGAGGAGGAGGAGGAGGAGGAGGAGGAGGAGGAGGAGGAGGAGGAGGAGGGAGGAGGAGGAGGAGGAGAGGAGGAGGAGGAGGAGGAGGAGGAGGAGGAGAGGAGGAGGAGGAGGAGGAGGAGGAGGAGAGGAGGAGGAGGAGGAGGAGGGAGAGGAGGAGGAGGAGAAGGAGGAGGAGGAGGAGGAGGAGGAGGAGGAGGCCGCCAGCACCGCGCGCGGGCCCAGAGTTCCTCGGAAGAGGGGTATAAGAAGCGCAGTGCGTTCCCTGTGCGGGGGGAATGATGTCTCCCTGCTGCTCCCAGCGTCCTGTCTTGCGCACGTCTTTCCCCAACTTCCCGACGTAGCCCCAGACCTCCTGGCGTCGTGAAAAAATCACGACGGGAAGTTTTTCGCTATTTTCGGCCTCCGGGGGCCCTCACCGGGCCTCGGGAGCGTCAAAAAACGACTCGGGACGAAGAACCGGTCCCGGGGAAGGGGTCCAGACCTCTGGGGGTCGACGTTGTGAAAAAATCACGACGTCGGGGGTCTGGGTAGCCGTTAGTACCCCCGCCGCTAGCATCCACACGTCAATAGCCGTCACAGCTTTCCCATACTTGTGCCATAGTTCCTCAAACATCATCGCCTCACCACCCATGCTCTTCGTTTTGTTTACCGAAGGTGGCATCTGCATCGTGTTCGGGCACATCTCGCTCGCGGTCTCCGTGACGGCCAGGGAAGAGAGGGTATTGTTCGACTTGAACAATTACTTCGGAGAACCTGTTCCTGTTACTGCTCCTCCGCCCCTTCCCGGGCAACGAACACAACAAAACGATGACGCCGATGACGGAAACATCAAGCATCTGAGTACGTACTCCCCTCCTTCAACTTCTCCCTGCACCCTCCCTCGACGACGACACCAACAAAGACGACAGAGGTGACGACAACGACCACCACCACAATCACGGCCGCGACGACGGCGGCAATGACGACCACGACCACGACGACCGCGACGACGATGTTGGCGACATTGACGACGTTGGTGACGACGACGACGACGACCACCACCACCACGACGACGACGACGACCATCACCACCACCACCACCATCGCCACCGCGACGACGACGACGACGACCACGGCATGCGGCGTCGACCACGGCGACGGCGAAGGCGGCGGCGTCCCCGAGGACACGCCGCGAGAACGGGCGGGGCGGCTCCTGCGCGGCGGCCTCCTCGAAGACGCCGTCGCTCTCCTGGCCGAGGCCCCCCGCGCGACCGCTCCGCGGCCGGCCGAGCACCGCGAGCTCGCGGAACTCTCACCAAGACTCCCCCTCCCTCCCCCTCCTCCTCCTCCTCCTCTCCCCTCCTCCTCCTCCCCTCCTCCTCCTCCTCCTCCTCCTCCTCCTCCTCCTCCTCCTCCTCCTCCTCCCCTCCTCCTCCTCCTCCTCCTCCTCCTCCTCTTTCTCGTTCTCTTTCTCTTTCTCCTTTTCCTCCTCCTCCATCCCATTTCCTCGCAACTAATTTCTCCCTGTCGCACCCCGAGGCAAGTTTTCAGGGCGGGCTGGGAGTTGCGCCTGATACTTCCTCACCATTTATGATCCTGAAGCTTAACAGCCCTTGACAACAGTTTCACACATGGAGGGCGGTTCGTTTTCAAAATGCGGCTCTCGCCTTAGCGCCGCGCACAATCGTTTGAAACATGCGAGCGTTTCACGGATTGGGAACGGGCCGTTTTCAACATGTGGCTCTCGCCTTTGCGCCGCGCACGTTCGCTTTATACATTTTCCAAGAGCTTCACGAATTGAGGGCGGACCCTTCTAAAAATGTGGCTCTTGCCCCAGCGCCACGCACATTCTTTTTAAACATTTGCAAGAATTTGGCGGATTGAGGGAGGCTCATTTACAATATGTGGCTCTCGCTTGAACGTCGCGCACATCCGTTTTACAGTTTGCAAGAGCTCCACGGACTCCCATGACCAACGTACCAGACATGGTGTTGTCGACGGACTCAGCATGATGAGGGTGCAAGAGGCAATTACGCTGATTCGCGGTGCTGAAGTCCCAGGAACGGCGTTCTGGTACGATTCAGGATCGTGGAGACGCAACAGTCAGGTTGATCCGTGGCGTTGGAAACCCGAGAACAATGTTTTAGCATGCTTCAGGGTCTTCAAACGGTTTTCCAACGAAGCAATTCCCTCAGTGGAAATGAGTCGTTGTAAGAGAGTTTGGGAGAGGGTGTAGTTCAACATCGTTGATGACTCTTGGGCTTACACTGGTCCTCGTTCTCATCCACCTCGTCCTCCCTCTCCTCTTTCTCCTCTCCCTCTCCTCCCTCCCCTCCCTCTTCTCCCTCTTCTCCCTCTTCTCCCTCTCCTCCCTCTCCTCCTCCTCCTCCTCCTCCTCCTCCTCCTCCTCCTCCTCCTCCTCCTCCTCCTCGTCCTCCTCCTCCTCGTCCTCCTCGTCCTCCTCGTCCTCCTCGTCCTCCTCGTCCTCCTCGTCCTCCTTGTCCTCCTGCTCCTCCCTCTCTTCCATCTCCTCT
>CAUYUJ010018710.1:127575-140075 GCA_963575745.1 Prorocentrum cordatum
GCCGCGCGCGCGGCGGCCTTGCCCCTCGCGCGCTGTGCGCTTTCCCACGTAGAATGTGCCAGAACCGCCGCGCGCGCGGCGGCCTTGCCCCTCGCGCACTATGCGCTTTCCCACGCAGAATGGGCCAGGGCCGCTGCGCGCGGCGGCCTTGCCCCTCGCGCACAGTGCGTTTTCCCACGCAGAATGGGCCAGGGCCGCCGCGCGCGCGGCGGACTTGCCCCTCGCGCACTGTGCGTTATCCCACGCAGAATGGGCCAGGGCCGCCGCGCGCGCGGCGGCCTTGCCCCTCGCGCAATTTGCGTTTTCCCGCGCAGAATGGGCCAGGGCCGCCGCGCGCGGCGGCCTTGACCCTCGCGCATTGTGCAAATTCCACGCAGAATGGGCGGCGGCATTGCCTTTCGCGAAAGTTGCGTTTTCCCGCGCAGAATGGGCCAGGGCCACCGCGCGCACGGCGGCCTTGCCCTCGCGCATCGTCTATCTTCCAACGAAGAACGGGCCTGGGCCGCCGCGCGCGCGGCGGCTTTGCCCCTTCGCGCGCTGTGCGTTTTCCCACGCAGAATGGGCCTGGGCCGCCGTGCGGCGGCTTTTCCCTCGCGAATTGTGTATTTTCCAACGCAGAATGGCCCAAGCCCGCCGCGCGCGCGGCGGCCTTGCCCTCGCGCAGGGCGCATTCTCCCGCGCAGAGCGGGCCAAGGCCGCCGCGCGCGCGCGCAGCGGCCTTGCCCCTTCGCGCACTGTGCGTTTTCCAACGCAGAATGGGCCTGGGCCGCCGCTCGCGCTGCGGCCTTGCCATCGCGCTGTGTGCCTTTCCCCACGCAGAGTGGGCCAAGGCCGCCGCGCGCGGCGGCCTTGCCGCTAGGCGGCGGCATTGCCCCTCGCGCACTGTGCATTCGCCAACGCAGAATGGGCTTGGGCCGCCGCGCGCGGTGGCGGCCTTGCCCCTCGCGCATTGTGCGTTTTCCAACGCAGAATGGGCCAGGGCCGCCGCGCGCGCGGCGGCCTTGCCCCTCGCGCGCTGCGCGTTCTCCCGCGCAGAAGGGGCTGGGCCGCCGCGCGCGGGCGGCCTTGCCCTCACGCGGCGCGCACTTTCCCACGCAGAATCGGCCCTCCCCGCCGCGCGCGCGGCGGCCTTGCCCCTCGCGCACTGCGCGTTCTTCCACGCAGAATTGGCCAGGGCCGCCGTGCACGCGGCGGCCTTGCCCTCGCGCATAATGTGTTTTCCAACGTAGAATATGCATTTTCCAACGCAGAATGAGGCAGGGCCGCCGTTCGGCGGCCTCGCCCCTCGCGCACTGTGCGTTTTCCCAGGCAGAGTAGGCCTGGGCCGCCGCGCGCGCACTGCGCATTTTCCCACGCAGAATGGCCCAGGGCCGCCGCGCGCGCGGCGGCCTTGCCCCTCGCGCACTGTGCGTTTTCCCGCCGCGCGCGGGGTGGCCTTGCTTTCGCGCATGGTGCATTTCCCACGCAGAATGTGCCAGGGCTGCCGCGCGCGCGGCTGCCTTGCGCTCGTTCATGGAGCATTTTCCCACACAGAATGGGCCAGGGCCGCCGCGCGCGCGGCGGCCTTGCCCCTCGCGCACTGTGCGTTTCCCGCGCAGACTGGGCCTGGGTCGTCGCGCGCGCGGCGGCCTTGCCCCTCGCGCACTGTGCGTTACTCCGCGCAGAATTGGGCCAGGGCCGCCGCGCGCGCGGCGGCCTTGCCCCTCGCTCACTGTGCGTTCTCCCGCGCAGAATGGGCCTGGGCCGCCGCGCGCGCGGCGACCTTGCCCTCACGGATTGCGCATTTTCCGTAACAGAATGGGCCTGGGCCGCCGCGCGCGCGACGGCCTTGCCCCTCGCGCGCTGCGCAGTAACCCGCGCAGAATTGCCCAGGGCCGCCGCGCGCGCGGCGGCCTTGCCCCTCGCGCACTGTGAGCTTTCCCGCGCAGAATTGGCCAAGTGCGCGTTTCTGACCAGGTGGCGACGCTGAGCTGATCCCACCTCGAGGAGCAATGGGCTGCGGCGTTCCTGACCCTCGGGCCTCATATGACGCGCCATCGTTCCAGGCGCGCGTCCCGTCCCTGACCAAGTGGCGACGACGAGCTGAATGCGCCTCCAAGGGCAGGGGGCTGCAGCGTTCCCGACCCCCGGGCCTCGGTCGAATGGGCGCCATGCCGCGCCCGCGCCCCTGACCAGGTGGCGACGCTGAGCCAAGACCGCCTCGAGGAGCAATGGACTGCAGCGTTCCTGACCCTCGAGCCCCATCATGATGCGCCATCGTTCCTGACGCACGCCCCTGACCATGCGGCGACGTCGCGCTGAAACCACTCCGAGGGCAGTGAGCTGCAGCGCCCCTGACCCTCGAGCCTCCGTCGGCACGGGGGCCACGCCAAATGCGCGTTCCTGACTAGGTGGCGACGCTGAGGCTGAGACGACATCCAGAATCAACGGCCTGTAGCGTTCTTGGCCGTCAAGCATCTTCATGACGCGCCATCGCCCCTGACGGGCGTTCCTCACCACGCGGCGACGACGGGCCTTGCCCCGGTCGAGGGGCGGGGGGCGAAGGCGTTCCTGACCCTCGAGCCTTGTCTGTCGCATGAGTGCCGAAGTAGCTGGGCCCATGACGGACGTAGGCGCTGGCAACTGCGAGCTCGAACGCCCTCCAGGAAGCGGCCCCGCGCCCGCGCGATGTCCCCCCCCCTTTCCCATAGCCACCCAGGATGCCCCAAGAGGCGCCAACGTGGCCCCAAGGGGCCAGGTTCCCCTCCGCATTCTCGCCGTGGACGTCCTCTATCCCCCCCCCCCCCTCCCCCCTCACGCCCCCCCTCTTCCTTCCCCTCCCCCCCCCCCCTTGTTCGCGCAGGAGGTCCCGCGGCGGACGGCAATCCAAGCTTCACTTCGTAAGGTCGGGGTCCGAGCTTACATGCGCGCAGGCGGCGCCCCGGCTCTATGCGGGGCGCGCGCCAGGGGGGTCGTTTCTCAAACGACGCGCGCGCGCGGTCACAGTGGACGCCACAGAAGTAATCAAGCGGGACAAAATGCGAGACGGAACGCGGGGGGCGACGCTGAGGGAGAGGGGAAGAAGAGGATAATGAGTTACAAGAGAGGCGGAAGAGGAGCACTCTTCTATTAGTTATTCCAATGGCGATCGTTCATTTGCCCCGCTCACAGAAGCCCCTGAAACAGTCTTCTGGACTCCTCCTCCTCCTCCTCCTCCTCCTCCTCCTCCTCCTCCTCCAACTCCGGCGGTGCCATCGTCCGAGTGCGGGATCGACAGCTGGAACCCCAGAAGGCCCTCTGGGCGACGGGTGGTCCCACGAGGGTCTCCTTTTCCTCTTCCACGACCCCTCTTCCCTTCGGGGAGGGGAGCCCTCCCCCCCCTCCTGCCTGGGTTTTCTCGGAGAGGGGGCCCGATGTGTCCGAGGGTCCTTTTTTTTCGGCCTCTGGGAGGGTCACATTGTGACACCCCTCACGAGGATCGTGGCCCCCGAGGGGGGGGGCTACATCGAGGACCCACCTCTTTTGACCGACCGCCTCCAAGATGGCCCCCAAAGGCCCCCCCCAGGGCTCCCAAGAGGCCCCTAAGAGGGCTCCAAGCCGACGCTGATCGACGCTTGCCCACGCTCATCGACGCTAAGTCGACGCTCGTCGACGCCAAATCGACGCGAGCCGACGCTAGATCGGCGCCATCTCATCGACTTCCAGACGCCAATCGACGCTAGACGACGCTCAAGACGGAATTGTTAGGGCACTCCAGGCTCCCATGATTTGCTGCCGAAGTCCAGCTGCTCCTGGGGAAAAACCATTAAGAGGGTGCCGATGCCGCTAATTACTCCCCGGACCTCTCCCGGGGCGCGTTCTGACCACCCTGACTCCGGATCCGCCCTACTTTGGGGAAATTCGTAAGTAGGGCTTGGAATTTCCGCCTTACTTTTCAAGCCCCGCTGATGCCAATTTCCGCCCTACTTTTCTGTTGCTGTTTCCGCCCTACTTCTGTGGATTTCCGCCCTACTGTATGTGGTGTGCAGAAAGTTCCGCCCTACTTGTTCGGTTTCTTATAGGTGGAGATCCGACGCAGTTCTAAGTTGGGAAAAAAAAGCCAAAGTAGGGCGGACCTGGAGTCAGGGCAGCACCTCGAGGCGCATCCAGCGGTAGCGACGAGGGCCTCCCGCGACGCGCCCAACCTGGGGAAGACGGGCGGAGCCCAGACACATCCGGCTGCTCCACTCTTTGAAAAAGGAGCGTGGGCCCCGGAGGTCCCGGACCCCTTCCCCGGGACCGGCGTCCCGTCCGGAGCCGTCTTTTTTGACGCCCCCGAGGCCCGGCGAGGGCCCCCCGAGGCCGAAGACGGCCCAAATCGAGGCCCGGCGAGGGCCCCCCGAGGCCGAACGCGGCCCCAATCCCGCCGCTCCCACCTTTTTTGTGGGGGGCGCCGGCTCTCGGGGAGGGCGGCGGCCTCGGTGCACCTCTTCCCCCCCCCCCCCGAGTCGGGAGCGGCCAAGAGGGGGGTGTCCAAGAGGGGGGGGTGCAAATCATGACCGGCGGCATGTGCGCGGCCCAGCGGGGGGGCCTGGGACGTAATAAAATAGGAAGAGGCGCCATGAAATCTGAGGAAAAATCATGGCCCGCGCCATGAAATCCACCCCCCCCTAGTCATCACGCTCCCCAGACCCCCGACGTCGTGATTTTTGTCACGACGTCGACCCCCAGAGGTCTGGGCCCCTTCCCCGGGGCCGGTTTTGCGTCCCGAGTCGTTTTCTGACGGCCCCGAGGCCCGGGGCGGGCCCCCGGAGGCCGAAAATAATGAAAAACCTCCCGTCGTGATTTTTTCACGACGCGAGGAGGTCTGGGCCCCCCCGAGCTCCAGCGACTGCTTCGCCGCCTCCAGCCGCCGGGCGGCGCGGGCCGCGCCCTCGAGGAAGGCCCCGCCGCCCGCCGCCCCGGCCAGGGTGCGCACCTGCTGGAGCAGGGGCCGCCCGCCCCGGCATGCCCGGGGGCCTAGCCCTGACTCCAGATCCGCCCTACTCTGGCTTTTTTCCCAACTTAGAGGAGGAGCAGGGAGGGGGAGGAGGGAGGGAGGAGGAGCAGGGAGGGGGAGAAGGGGGAGGAGGAGGAGCAGGAGGAGGAGGAGGAGGAGGATGAGGAGGAGGAGGAGGAGGAGGAGGAGAAGGAGGAGCAGGAGGAGGAGGAGGATCCGCCCTACACCCTGCGAAATGCTCAAGAAATCATGGGTTAAGAAATTCATAGTCTCAGACCTTGAATAAAACCCAACATTTCTATCAAAATCTTGGGATTTACATTAAAACGTTAAGAATAATCGAGACTCTGGACGAAAACTTAGGTTTTCTTAAGCATCGCCTAAGGTGTAGCCCTGACTCCAGATCCGCCCTACTCTAGCTTTTTTCCCAACTGAGAGCTGCGTCGGAAATTTACACCTATAAGGAAGCCGAAAAAGTAGGGCGGAACTTTCTGCACCCAACACGCAGTAGGGCGGAGATCCACAGAAGCAGGGCGGAAGCAGCAACAGAAAAGTAGGGCGGAAATTGGCATCAGCGGGGCCTGCAAAGTAAGGCGGAAATTCCAAGCCCTACTTATGAATTTCCGCAAATTAGGGCGGATCCGGAGTCAGGGAGCACGACATGTTCTCAGGGCCCCCCAAAAATGTTCCAAGAACAAACCCAGACCTCCTCGCGCTGTGAAAAAAATCGCGACGGGAGGCTTTTCATCTATTTTCGGCCTCTGGGGCCCTTCCCGGGCCTCGGGACCGTCAAAAAACGACTCAGGATGAGAAACCGGCCCCGGGAAAGGGTCCAGACCTCTGGGGGTCGACGTTGCGACAAAAATCACAATGTCGGGGGTCTGGGAAAGCAGTGTTCTTAGAACATGAGCCCGATGTGCTAAAACGAGACAGGCTCCGCCAGAGAGGTTCTTAGAACATTGTTTGGTAGGACTATAGTGAGGGGCAACGACAGGTGGGGACCAGCATAGGGGGGGATGCATCGACCTGGAATCGGCGATACATCGTCGATAGATCGGCGATAGGCCTCTGATAGTGAGTCCGCACCTTCCTGGGCAGGTTGGAACTATCGGGCCCCATCGGCGATCCATGGGCGATTGGGGGTCGATGTATCCCCCCCTATGCCTAACCCCCCCTACCGTTGCCCCTGATATCCCAGACCCCCGACGTCGTGATTTTTTCACAACGTCGACCGTCGTTTTCTGACGGTCCCGAGGCCCGGCAAGGGCCCCCGGAGGCCGAAAACAGCGGAAAGCCTCCCGTCGTGACCTTTGTCGCAGCGCGAGGAGGTCTGGGATTAGGCACGCCAGGACGCTTCGCCCCTGCTCGACACCTGTAGCTGGCGAGCCCGGCCCACAGGCCCGGGTGAAGGCCCGGGTCAACGGCCCCCGGACGCCGAAAACAGCAAAAAAAAAAACGCCCGTCGTGATCTGTAGCCACGGCGCGAGGAGGTAGGTCTGGGATTGGGCGCGCCAGGACGCTTCGCCCCGGCTCGACACCAGTCGGGGATCTCCTGACACGGGTCAATCCAGACCTGGGTCAGTCAGGCCTGCAGGATCCTACAAGCTCCTGCAAGATCCTGCACCCAAGCCCGGGCCAATGCGAATGATCCTGCAGAACCCTGCACCCAAACCCGGGTCGATGCGACCCTGGCCCTGCAGGATCCTGCAAGATCGGGCGCTCTGGCGGACCCCCATTTGCATTGACCCCCGTCCCCAGGCCCCCGACGTCGTGATTTTTTCGCAACGTCGACCCCCAGAGGTCTGGACCCCTTCCCCGGGACCGGTTCTTCGTCCTGAGTCGTTTTTGGACGCTCCCGAGGCCCATATGAGGGCCCCCGGAGGCCGAACATAGCGGAAGACCTCCCGTCGTGATTTTTCCACGACGCGAGGAGGTCTGGGTTCGAGGCTGACGCTGATGCCAGCGGTCTTGGCCGGGGGGGCGTCCGCGAGGAGGAGGAGGAGGAGGAGGAGGAGGAGGAGGAGGAGGAGGAGGAGGAGGAGGAGGAGGAGGAGGACGGGAGGAGGAGGAGGAGGAGGAGGAGGGAGGAGGAGGAGCGAGGAGGAGGAGGAGGAGGAAGAGGGAGGAGGAGGAGGTCTGGGTCTCAAGGCCCCCGAACCTGGCAGTTGCTGGCGAGCCCGGCCCACAGGCCCAGCCAGTGGGGCAGGCCGGCGGCGGCGCCGACGGGCCCGCCGCCGCGCGCGGAGGCCTCGGCCTCGGCGGAGGGCGCGCCCGGCTCCCGGGAGGGCGGCGGCGGGCGGGGAGGGGAAGTGCAGGCCGCCCGGACATGGGCGCCAACACCAGCACAGGGGAGGAGGGGGGAGGAGGAGGAGGAGGAGGGGAGGAGGAGGAGGAGGAGGAGGCAGGAGGGGAGGAGGAGGAGGAGGAGGAGGGAGTGAGGAGGAGGGAGGAGGGAGGAGGAGGAGGAGGAGGAGGAGGAGGAGGGAGGGAGGAGGCGAGGAGGAGGAGGAGGTGGGGGAGGAGGAGGAGTAGAGGGAGGGAGGAGGAGGGAGGAGGAGGAGGGAGGAGGAGGAGGAGGAGGATGGAGGGGGGAGGGAGGGAGGAGGAGGGAGGAGGAGGGAGGAGGAGGAGGAGGAGGAGGAGGAGGAGGAGGAGGAGGGAGGAGGAGGAGGAGGGAGGAGGAGGAGGAGGAGGAGGGAGGGGGAGAAGGAGGAGGAGGAGGAGGAGGAGGAGGAGGAGAATAGAGCGAGAAGAAGAAGAATAATAAGAATAATAATAAGAATAATAATAATAAGAATAATAATAAGACAAATAATAATAATAAGAAGAAGAAGAAGGAGGAGAATAATAAGAATAAGAAGAATAATAATAAGAAGAAGAAGACTAATAATAATAAGAAGAAGAATAAGAATAATAATAAGAAAAATAAGAAGAATAAGAAAAAGAAAAAGAATAATAATAATAATAATTAGAATAAGAATAAGAATAATAATAATAAGAAGAAGAAGAATAATAAAAAGAATCATAAGAATAATAATAAGAAGAATAATAAGAAGAATACGAATAATAATAATAATAATAATAATAAGAAGAAGAATAAGAAGAATAATAATACGAAGAAGAAGAATAAGAAGGAGGAGGAGGAGGAGGAGGAGGAGGAGAAGGAGAAGAAGAAGGAGAAGAAGAAGAAAGCACAGGGGAGGAGGGGGGGAGGAGGAGGAGGAGGAGGAGGAGGGAGGAGGAGGAGGAGGAGGAGGAGGAGGGAGGAGGAGGAGGAGAGGAGGAGGAGGGAGGAGGAGGGAGGGAGGAGGAGGATGAGGAGAGGAGGAGGGAGGAGGGAGGAGGGAGGAGGAGGAGGAGGAGGGAGGAGGAGGGGTGGGAGGAGGAGGAGGAGGAGGAGGAGGAGGAGGCGGAGGAGGAGGAGGAGGAGGGAGGAGAGGCGGAGGAGGAGGAGGAGGAGGGAGGAGGAGGAGGGAGGGAGAGGGGAGAGAAGGAGGAGGAGGAGGAGGAGGATGAGGGAGGAGGAGGAGAATAGAGCGAGAAGAAGAAGAAGAAGAAGAATAAGAAGAAGAAGAATAAGAATAATAATAATAAGAAGAAGAAGAATAAGAAGAAGAAGGAGGAGGAGAATAATAATAATAAGAATAAGAAGAATAATAAGAAGAACAATAATAAGAATAAGAAGAATAATAAGACTAATAATAAGAAAAAGAAGAAGAAAAATAACAATAAAAAAAAGAAAAAGAATAATGAGAAGAATAATAATAAGAGTAATAATTATAAGAATAAGAAGAATAATAATAAGAAGAAGAATAAGAATAATAATAAGAAGAATAATAAGAATAATAAGAAGAATAATAATAATAATAATAATAAGAATAATAATAACAAGAAGAAGAATAATAATAAGAAGAAGAAGAAGAAGGAGGAGGAGGAGGAGAAGGAGAAGAAGAAGGAGAAGAAGAAGAAGAAGGCCTTCTCGAAGGCAGCGGGGCTTCCCAGAAGCCCTCGCGCCTTCTGGGGAAGGTTTCGGCGCCTTCGGGGGAGCGGCCAGGGCACTCCCGAGCCTTCTGCGACGCCCCGCCCCCTCTCGCTCTATTTCCCCCCCTCGCTCGCCGCCGAGGAGAGGTGGTGGAGCTTGCGGAAGAGGTCATGGAAGAGGCCGTCCAGCTGCACGTGCTGCCGCACCTTTTTTTTTCCACGGCAAAGAGGCAAGGGGGGAGGAGGAGGAGACCGCTGCCCTTCAAGAGGGCTATCCTGACAACCGTGCACTCGAACGAAGACAAACACAAAGCCCAGACGGCAGAAAGAAAAACAGCAATAGCCCCGGACTCGGGTGAAACTCGCAACCACTCGGGTGGAACTCGGACGAGCACGCGCTGCCGCACCTGCTCGTCCACGGACCAGAAGTACCCCACCAGGTGGCGGAAGTGCCGCCGCGTGCGCTCCACCGGCTCCCGGAGCACGGTCGCGTACTGCAGCTCCTCCCGGGCCGGGCGAAAGGGGGGGATAGTAATTTAAGGGGGGGGGGGTGAGGGGTGAGAATCACCCAGAGATCCAACGCGTTGAAGAAATCAAGACGGAGGTTTTTCTCACAGTTCGGCCTCTGGTGGCCCTTCCCAGGCCTCGGGGACCGTCAAAAAACGACTCAGGATGAGAGACCCGTCCTGGGGAAAGGGCCCAGACCTCTGGGGGTCGACGTTGTGAAAAAATCGCGACTCTGGGGGCCGACATTGTGAAGAAATCGTTGAAAATAAAACACTTCCTTTTAAAGCTCTTTTATATCTAGGGTGGATTGCTAGATGTGGCCAGAAAATCTCTAAAAGTAGTAACACACGCGACGACCTCTATTTAAAAAATACGGTTGCAGATCCTGACTTACTGCTATTGTTTAGATCTTCTGCTATTGCTAAAGGCAGTCACAATACTGTAAATGTCACGTAGCTGATTTTCCCGGCGCCTCCCGGCACCGGAGGCGGCTGCATGTGTCGAGGAGCGGGCCCGGCGGCGGGGCCGAAGCCGGCTGCATGATGCCGCAGACTTCGTAGAACCTCCCCTTCCCCTACAGTCGGGGCGCCGACCTAAGCCCAGACCCCCTCGAGTAATGAAAAAATCATGACGGGAGGTTTTTCGCCATTTTCGGCCTCCAGGGACCCTCCCCGGGCCTCGGGAGCGTCAAAAAACGACTCAGGACGACAAACCGGTCCTGGAGAAGGGGTCGAGAACTCTGGGGTCGACGTAATGAAAAAATCATTACGTCGGGGGTCTGGGAGGAACCCTAAATAAGGAACGAGGCCCCTTTCTCCCATAATTTACTCTTCGATCTCCCATGGAGAACCTCGTGAAAACCCAAGGCAAGCTGTAGAACAATCAAGGAACGCCGAGCCCCTCCCCAACGAAAAGGGTTCCTTCTTCAGCGCCCCGACTGTATGTCCCCCCCTTTCGTCCGGCCCGATCCTCGCAGAGGGGCAGGTCCGCCCACCGCTCCACCGACATCCACGAGGCGTTCGCCCGGGCCAGCTGCCGGAGCCGCGCCCGACAGGTCTTGTTACCAGCCTGGAACATATCATTATCCCTATGCTGGGCACCTCCTCATCACGATGCCAGTCTTAGGGATTCCCTTAGCTTTTGAGGGCGACATCGCCTAAGATTGTCATCGCCTTTTGGCGTGTCAATCTTAGGGATAGGGATAACCTCATGCCAGTGAGAATAAACACTAGGGGATAATAAAGTTCGGGGTTCAGGGAGAGATAATAAAAGTAGCCCAGCAGACCTCAGCATAATCTCGAAGTAAGAGATGATCAAGAGGAGACCAAGCCGAGCACGTTTTGAGACATCCTTGGCGTTTAGTTTTCATAGAAATATCCTCAACAATGGCTTATCTCTCATGAAAACTTGTTTTTTGTAAGTGCTCGTGTAGGGTAGCTCATGTGCCTCAATTTCCATGGATAATCAACCCCAGAGATAAAAAAGTTCAGGCGAGCGTGGGGACAGAGAGAAATATAAAAGAAGAAGAATACAGTAGAAGAATAATAAGAAAGAAGAAGAAGAGGAGAATAAGAAGAGGACGAAGAAAGGAAAAATCCAAAGTTCCAAATCTATCAATTTTAATTTACAAACGCTTTATGAAAATTGATTTTTTAAGTGCTCGTGTAGGGTAGCTCATGTGCTTCATTTTCCATGGATAATCAACCCCAGGGATAAAAAAGTTCAGGCGAGCGTGAGGACAGATAGAAATATAAAAGAAGAAGAGGAAAGTAGAAGAATAATAAGAACATTGCTCGTTTGGTTTGAGTCTGCCTCCCAAAATTATTGGTTTCGCTTGACACATCCTGAAAAAGTGTGATCGCTTCGCTTGATGTTGCTATATCAACATCGCTTGATGTTGCTATCTCAACATAGCGTTTCGAGGTGATAATGAAGTTCGGCCTCAGCGCTCGCCGCCCAATTTGAATTTTGTATAGGGCGACGATAATCAACTCTAAACACTGAAGGGGGGGGGGTCCCTTTATTATCATCGGCATGCGGTTACGTTCGAGGCTGGTAGTCTTGGGCAGCGCCGGCTCCCCGAGCCAGAACGGGCCGTCGCCCCGCGCGTGGCAGGCCCCCTCGTGGAAGCGCCGGGCGCCGAGGCCGCTGGCCCGGGCCCAGTCGCAGACGCTGATGCCAGCGGTCTTGGCCGGGGGGGCGTCCGCGGGGAGAAGAGGAGGAGGAGGAGGAGGAGGAGGAGGAGGAGGAGGAGGAGGAGGAGGAGGAGAGGAGAGGGGAGGAGGAGGAGGAGGGAGGGAGGAGGAGGAGGAGGAGGGAGGAGGAGGAGGAGGAGAGGGGGAGAGCGAGGAGGAGGAGGAGGAGGAGGAGGAGGAGGAGGAGGAGGAGGAGCGAGGAGGAGCGAGGAGGAGCGAGGAGGAGCGACCCCGGGATCCGACGTATATGGCCAAAACATGGCACAACATGGTGACAAACACTCGCGCCCGGAGCCCCAGGCGCCCCCCTTCCTTTCTGCGTCATGTTTCTCGAGCCAGGTCCAGCGGGAAAGCGCCCGGCGCGAAAACGCTGGGGCGCCCGGATCTCAGGGCCCAGACCTCCGACGTCGCGATTTTGTTCACAACGTCGACCCCCAGAGGTCTGGACCCCTTCCCCGGGACCGGTTTCTCATCCTGGGTCGTTTTCTGACGGTCCCGAGGCCCGGGAAGGGCCCCCAGAGGCCGAAAATAGCGAAGAACCTCCCGTCGCGATTTTTTCACAGCGCGAGGAGGTCTGGGGTTGGGGCGCCCGGATCTCAGGGGACCGCCTCGCCGATCCTGGCCAGGCCCATCCTGGGCCCACTGGCCGGAGGAGGAGGAGGAGGAGAAGGAGGAGGAGAAGGAGGAGGAGGAGGAGGAGAAGGAGGAGGAGGAGGAGGAGGAGGAGGAGGAGGAAAGGAGGAGGCTGGTGCATGCGCCTCGCCCAGCCAGGAGACCGCGCACGCCAGCCCATGGGGGCCCAGCGGAGGGGCCCGGCCTGGGTCGGCCTATAACAACTCGCCATCACTCGGACGTCCATT
>CAUYUJ010018710.1:145075-150075 GCA_963575745.1 Prorocentrum cordatum
TTGCGTTGGAATTTCTTGCAATGTACTCAAGCACCGTGCTCCCGCCCGGCACCCAGGCATCCAGGAGTCGCGCTCACGCTTAGGACTCCCCCACAAATTACATAGGAATCGGGATCTCGCTGCCTTTCGCGGCCCCGTTGCAGCCCTTCGTGGCCCCCTCGCTTTGTTTCGTGGCCCCGTTGCAGCCCTTCGTGGCCCCCTCGCTTTGTTTCGGGGCCCCGTTGCAATCCTTCGTGGCCCCCTCGCTGCCCTTCGTGGCCCCGTTGCTGCCCTTCGTGGCCCCGTCGCTGCCCTCAGTGGCCCCCTCGCTGCCCTTCGTGGCCCCATCATATATGTATGCCGTTCGCGGCCCCCGCTCGTTCGCGCCCGTGGTGGCCCCATATGCATGCCCTTCGTGGCCCCCCTGTTGCGCTTCGTGGCTCCCTCGCTGCCGTTCGTGGCCCCGTCGCTGCCCTCAGTGGCCCCGTCCTTGCCCTCCGCGGCCCAACATACGCATGCCATTCGTGGCCCCCGCTCGTTCGCGCCCGTTGCGGCCCCATGTGCGTGCCCTTCGTGGCGCCGCTGTCGCCGTTTGTGGCCCCCTCACTGTCCTACGTGGCCCAGTTGCTACCCTCAGTGGCCCCATCGTTGCCTTTCTGTGGCCACGCATTATCTGCCCTTCGTGGCCCCCGCTCGTTCGCGCTGTTCGTGGCCCCGTACGCATTCCCGTCGTGTCCCCGCTGTCGCCCTTCGTGGCCTACTTCGTGCCCTTCGTGGCCCTGCTGTCGTTCTCTCTCGCTCTCGCTTTCGCTCGTCGTCGTCGTCGCCGTCGTCGTCGTCGTCGTCGCCGTCGTAGTCGTCGCCGTCGTCGTCGTCGTCGCCGCCGTCGCCGTCGCCGTCGTCGTCGTCGTCGTCGTCGTCGGTCCCCTGTCCGTCTCTCTTGGGGTCGGGTCGACTGTCCGCGGCCGCCCCGCCGATCAGCGTTGCCGCTGGCCAAGCCGACGGTCCGCGGCCGCCCCGCCGCTTGCCGGGGCCCGGCCTGCAGGGAAGAAAAGTATACCCCCCAATAGGGGCACGATCGAAGACGAAGAGGGCTGGTACCGAGGGTTTGGGAAATACGCGTTATTGGACACTCGAGCAGACAAACGCGAACAATCTTAAAATGATTGTTGTTGTTGTTGTTGTTGTTGTTGTTGTTGTTGTTGTTGTTGTTGTTGTTGTTGTTGTTGTTGAACATTATTTATTCTAAAGAATAATTATTGTTGGGCCCCCTGGTGCGCGCCCCCCCTGCGCCGCCTAGGCCGCAGCTACATTTTCATCATTTTCGTGAGGAAGCCTCAGAAAAGAGGGTGTGTACAGGATCCGGTTGTTTTGTTGTAATCCGCTTTCCCTTGCAAAAAACAATAGAAAATGACATTTCTTGTTCTAATATAATCAAATTTCAAGAATCCCTTGCAAAAAATAAGGTAAAGTGGACATTCGCGCGCGCAAGACGAAATCCTTCCAAAACCTTAGTGTTCGCAGCGATTTTAACATAAAAACATCAAAAAACCAATGGTTTTTCAACAAAAAAATGTCAAAATCTCATCCCGCGCGCTCTTGCGGATTCGTAGGAAACCCAACACTTTTTAAACATTTCTGTCAAACGGGCTTTTGCGAGCAACTTTTTCGAACTTCTGCGACAACGGTTGCGCACCTGCCAGGGCCATCATCCCTGTCAAATAATACCATGCGGGACACATTCGTTTTTTCTTCGCGCGCGCACGCCGAAATCTCCAAAAACCATTGGGCTTCTTAAGAATTTTAGCACCGCGCATCATAAAATCACACGAATCGCACCGTAGGTCCTCGAAAAACACCTGCACGACTTTTCAAAATTTCTACCCGCGCGCGCTGTCCGAATCCTAAAAAAAACAATGGTTTTCCAACATTTATGTTACATGAGCTCGCGCGAGCTACTTTCGCACGCTCTTGCAACGGGGTTCGCGCGCCTGCCAGGGGCCACAATCCCTTGCGGTTGCGCCATAGGTTGCGCCCTCGGCCGCCGAGAATAAAACGTCCCCCTATTGGTTGCGCCATAGGTTGCGCCCTCGGCCGCCGAGAATAAAACGTCCCCCTACTGGTTGCGCCATAGGTTGCCCCAGGAGGCCTTCAAGAGGCCCCAAGAGCCCGCCGTGAGGACCCAATAAGCCCCCAAGAGGCCCCAAGATGCTTCCAAGAAGCCCCCCAAAGCCCCTCAAGAGGACCCCAAGCGGCGCCAGGAGGCTTCCCCCCTTCCCCAAGAGGACCCCAAGCGGCCCCAGGAAGCCTCCGACTGATCACTGGCACATCCGTAGCCATCTCGGATCAAGGTATCGCCTGTGTTCTTGGATGGTCCATGGCTTTGACGGCGAAAGCCCTTGACGAGCAGTATGGCCCGGAGCTGTCGCGGCCTCCCTTGGCCGACTGCGAGAGCCCGTATTATTTGCATCAGGCGCTCGTTGCAAAGGGTATCCAGGTCAGTCACCAGGCGTGCAAGACTTGGTGGGGCAAGTATCGGGTTGTGCCTGGCAAGGTTAGTATTTCTAGCGCCCAGGAGCTGGAGGAGCAGCACGGTTCTGCCATCCGCCACCTGGGCATCGAGTATAATACACCTTTCAAATTATGCGGGGCGCTCCGACAGTTGGATCCACCACTGTATGTGACAGATCAGGTCGCAAAGATGTGGCTACTGCAGTATTCTTCCAAAGAGACGCTTGTCAAAGTGCAGAACGCTGGCCATCTGGAGACCTGGTATGGAGAACGTATTCGCAAAGACATGCCCGAGGGGACTACTGACGGGGCCGTGTTGAAGCAGTGGCTCCTGGGACATTTATCTGTATCTGCTGACGCCAGGGTATGCCAGAAGTGGCTCAGCACGGAGTGGGGCGACAAGGGAGCATTGAACACTGCCCAAGCTGTGGAGGACTGTATAGGCCAGCGTCTTCGACTCAATCAGTATCGGGAGAGCTTCGCCGATGAGGCCGCCGCGGAGGTCCTCTCGCAGCTTCTCTCGGAGAGCGATCCTCCCGCTGCTGTCAGCGGCATGGTTTTGAGGCAATGGTACGTGAAGTATCACCCTGACTCTGGACCTTTGCAGTACGACACGGCTGAAAAGCTCGACGCGGCACTTGGTGACCACACGCGCGCGGTATATCCAGGGCTGAAGTACCACACGTTGCATACCGCGTTGCGTATGCGACGGAAAGCTGTCTTGGTGTCCCACGGGGTGTTGAGACGGTGGTGCGATGTGCATGCGTCGGTGAGCTCCTCAGTGCAGGCGGCGGCTTCATCCGCCCAGGCCGTCACCAGGCGTGTATTGAAGCGCCCGGCGGCACAGGTCGCAGGCGTGGTATTGAAACGGCCAGCCGCCACGGGATCTGTCCGCGTGGGCAAACGGCCTGCCGCGGTCGACTGGGAGGAGCCCGTATCGAAGCAGCAGGCCACGGCAGCTTCTTCCTCCACAGATGTGGTTTGTATAAAGCTGCTGACGGGTGAGGCTGTAGAGGCGGCATGCGGCAAGCGGTATCGAGAGCAGGTCTCCGACTTGGGCCTTGGCCTCAATTACCCGAATATGCAGGTGCGTCTGAAGGCCTGGGGGTATGAGGCGGGTCAGTATGCCTTGCGAGAGTGGCTTGGCAAGTATCGACTCGGAGACGGTGCCAAACATGGCAATTGCGCCGTCTACGCGTTGTCGCGCAGGGACCTCCAGTACTGGTATCACGTAGAAGGCTTGAGGGGGCGGATTACCAGGTGGATCTGCGTATGCCGGCGCATGTCCAGGGCGTCCTGGCGGTATTGGCGCCCCTCGCACGCACGGGCGATGTATCCGTGAGGAGGCGTATCGGCACCATGCTTGGACACTTGGCCCCTGATGTATTTCTGCCAGGAGCCCAGCTGGCAGCATTGCGCCCCATCCGTGCCATCAGGGACGGGCGTATGCCAGAAGATGACGAGCACACGAACTCGTCTCTTTAGAGCCGCGGCGGGGAAAAGACGGTGGGTGGGCGTGCAAGCGCCGTTCCCGCCCCTCCTCCGTCTCTCTTCTCTCCTTTCCTCCTTGTCCTGCTCCTCCTCCTCCTCCTCCTCCGGCGGGGGGCGTGAGGATCCGGCATCGCTCACAACCATCGGGACAACCATCGGGACAACCATCGGAACAACCATCGGGACAACCATCGGGACAATCATCGGGACAGTCATCGGGACAACGATCGGGACAAGCACAACCATCAGGACAACCATCGGGACAATCATCGGGACAACGATCGGGACAACCACAACCATCAGGACAACCATCGGGACAACCATCGAGACAACCATCGGGACAACCATATCCTCTCTCTCTTGTGTATTCCCACATCCCTCAGGAATTTGCCCTAAAGATGTGATCAACTATCTTGTGAGTACGTATCATGTGTATCATGTGTATCATGTACCATATGCATCATATGCAACAGATGTTCTGTGGAAGGCTTAACAACTTCTGTGGGTTAACAAGGCTTAACAACTTCTGTGGGTGTACGAACGTAGGCTTAACAACTTCTGTGGGTGTGTACTCCACGCCAGTGTAGTAGCCACGGTCGTCCGCAGGCCACGAAGTGAAGTGTCCGAACGTCATAGGGCGGGAAGCTGGGTGTGGGTGGTGGCGAAGAGTCGTGTGGATATTTGGTAGAGCTTGCACTGCCCCCCCACAAAGTGGGGGTATTGGCTGGCGTCGCATGAAAACCCTGGCACTGGTGAGAACACTGAGCGTTCGGGTAAAGTGATTGTTGTTGTTGTTGTTGTTGTTGTTGTTGTTGTTGTTGTTGTTGTTGTTGTTGTTGTTGTTTGTTGTCGTCGTCCCACCCGCGACCCACCCGCGACGCACCCCGCGACCCACCCCGCACCCCGCGACCCACCCCGCGACCCACCCCGCGACCCACCCCGCGACCCACCCGCGACCCACCCCGCGACCCACCCCGCGACCCACCCGCGACCCACCCGCGACCCACACCGCGACCCAC
>CAUYUJ010018710.1:155075-180075 GCA_963575745.1 Prorocentrum cordatum
GAACCTTAGGGGAGGTGTCCCCTGGCCCAAGAGCTTGCACGTCGCAGCGCAGCGAAAGCAGTCCGCGCGCGCGCTCGGGCGGGCCCAGATACGGCAAGGGCCGACTGTCCGCGGGCAGGCGACATGGCAGCGAGCGATGGGGGGGGGGGGAAGTGAGAAGGACAACCTTCCCAGACCTCCTGGCGTCCTGAAAAAATCACGACGGGAGGTTTTTCGCTATGTTCGGCCTCCGGCGGCCCTCGCCGGGCCTCGGGAGCGTCAAAAAACGACTCAGGAGGACAAACCGGTCCCGGGGAATGGGTCCGGACCTCTGGGGGTCGCGTCATGAAAAAATCATGACGTCGGGGGTCTGGGGAAATGGCAGCGAGCGAGGGGGGGGAAGTGAGAATGACAACCTTCTCAGAAGGCGGCGGCGGGACTTCTCAGAAGCCCTCGCGCCTTCTGAACAGTTGGTCCTGTCTCCGGGGAAGGCTTAGAAACTTCTGGGAAGGTCGGGGGACTTCGGAGAGATCTGAGAAGACCCGCCCCTTTTCGCTTCCCCCCCTCGCTCGCCGACGAAGAGAGGGGAAAAGACGGGGGGGCGGCCGCGGGGCGGGGGAATTTGACCGCCCGATATGGGTGCGGACAGAAGGGTAAATACCCAACAGCAAACGTTATCCCAAACCAACAGCGGCCGCTGTTGGGCAGGCGGCCTCCAGTCTCAAATGGACACAAGCCGCGGCAACACCGACAGCGAGTTCGGTTCAAAATGAACAGGAACTGCTGTTGGGCACTGTGCCCATTCTTTCCGTACCCATTTCGTTCGTGCCAAGGGAAGGGGGGGAGAGCGCTCACGCGGCGGGGCGGCCGGGGCGGCCAGTCGGCACCGCACCCCTGGCAGCGGGCGCGGAGCGGCGTCGTGGCCACACCCACGGGCCAGGGCAGAGGCTGCAGCGCACGATGCGACAACAGTCAGGGCGGAGGTGCTCCTCTGTTCCCAGACCCCCGACGTCGTGATTTTTTCGCAACGTCGACCCCCAGAGGTCTGGACCCCTTCCCCGGGACCGGTTTTTCATCCTGAGTCGTTTTTTGACGCTCCCGAGGCCCAGCAAGGGCCCCCGGAGGCCGAAAATAGCGAAAAACCTCCCGTCGTGATTTTGTCACGACGCGAGAGGTCTGGGTTTCCGGCTTCTGGGGGCCCTTCCCGGGCCCCAGGGCCGGCCAAACACGAACCGGGCGGAAACGCCGGCCCCCGGGGGCCCCACGGCTCTCGTTCCAGGTTGGAGCCCCGGGGGGGCCCTCTGTGAAGGGGAATTGGAACACACAAATAAATACACACAAATAAAAATATTCCCCATATTTTCTTATATTTTCTGAGTTTTTTGTCTTCCCCCCCACTGCCCATATTTTCCCATATTTTCTGGGAATCGCCGATTAATTGTGTCTGTGTGTTTTTCCCCCTCCTGACTCTGGGCCTCGCGAGGGGTGCTCCGGGGGCCGTCTGGGCTCCCCCGAGGATCCTGTGGGGGCACCGTGGGCCAGGGGCACTTGCAGCAGCACCCGGGAAGCAGAGGAGCCGAACGCGGCACAGCACACAGGCCCTCGGAGCGCTCCGTGCGCCAGGGAGTGGGAGCCCAGCGCCCATCCAGGGAAGCCGCGCGGATCTCCAACAGCTTATGCCCATGCCGCCTTCACGACGTCGACCCCCAGAGGTCTGGACCCCTTCCCCGGGGCCGGTTCTTCGTCCTGGGTCGTTTGCTGACGGCCCCGAGGCCCGGCGAGGGCCCCCAGAGGCCGAACACAGCGAAGAACCTCCCGTCGTGATTTTTTGTCACGACGCCAGGAGGTCTGGGATCCAGGCAAGCCGCGCGAGGCTCCAACAGAGCTGTATGCCCATGCCGCCTTCTCTCCTCCGCGAAGCAGCCCGGGCGCGGCGCCGGGCCGCCCTGCGGGGGCGCGCAGCAGCGCGCCCGCGCGGCCGAGGAGTTGAAGCAGGGCGCGGGCGTCAGCGCGCGCGCCGTGCGCACGAAGCGGACGACGCGCTCGGGGAAGGGCTCGGCGGCCACTCGCGGGAGCCTCCCATACAGTCGGGGCGTTGACCTAAGGAACCCTACACAAGGAACGAGGCTCCTTTTCTCCACAAGTTGGGCTTCGAATTCCGATCGAAGACCTAAGGAGAACCTAGGGCGAGCTGCAAAACAAGACACAAGACAATCATCATCCTCGTCCGCCCCTCCCTCTGCTCCTCCCCTCTTCCTCCTCCTCTTCCTCCTCCTCCTCCCTCCTCCTCTTCCTCCTCCTCCTCCTCCGCCTCCTCCTCCGACCATCTTGCCCGCTGTTGCGAATCGACGCCAGCCGACACTAGCCGACGCCACTCGACGCTACGTCGACGCCACATCGGCGCTCTCTCTCATCGGGAGCCTCCCATACAGTCGGGGCGTTGACCTAAGGAACCCTAAACAAGGAACGAAGCTCCTTTTCTCCACAAGTTAGGCTTCGAATTCCGATCGAAGACCTGAGGAGAACCTGGGGCGAGCTGCAAAACAACTGAAGAACACTGAGCCCCCCCCCGAACGGAAAGGGTCCCTCAAGACACAAGGACAATCATCATCCTCGTCCGCCCCTCCCTCTGCTCCTCCCCTCTTCCTCCTCCTCCCTCCTCCTCCTCCTCCTCCTCCGCCTCCTCCTCCGACCATCTTGCCCGCTGTTGCGAATCGACGCCAGCCGACATCAGCCGACGCCACTCGACGCCACGTCGACGCCACACCGGCGCTCGCTCTCATCGGCTCCCAGGCTCACCCACGCGGGTCCCAGACCCCCGACGTCGTGATTTTTTCGCAACGTCGACCCCCAGAGGTCTGGACCCCTTCCCCGGGACCGGTTCTTCATCCCGAGTCGTTTTCTGACGGCCCCGAGGCCCGGCGAGGAAACCCCGAGGGGCCGAAAATGGCGAAAAGCCTCCCGCCGTGATTTTTTCTCACGGCGCGAGGAGGTCTGGGGTGATGGAACTGCGAGGGCATGTACCAGGCTCCCGCGACTCGCCACCGAGGAAGGGCATGCCCAGCCCCAGCGCGGTGCGCCAGCCCAGCTGCGAGGCGCGGGCGTGCTCCTCCGCGACGTCCTCGTAGGCGCAGGGGCGCCCGGGGGCGCACATGCCGCACCCCCCGCGGCCGCCAAAGCGCCGCCGCCGCCCGGGGTCCCCAGACCCCCTCGCGTCGTGACAAAATCACTCCTCCTCCCTCCTCCTCCTCCTCCTCCTCCTCCTCCTCCTCGAGTCCTCCTCCTCCTCCTCCTCTCCTCCTCCTCCTCCTCCTCCTCCTCCTCGAGTCCTCCTCCTCCTCCTCCTCGAGTCCTCCTCCTCCTCCTCCTCCTCCTCCTCCTCCTCCTCCTCCTCCTAGCCCAGACCCCCTCGCGTCGTGAGAAAAAATCACGACGGGAGGTTTTTCGCTATGTTCGGCCTCGGGGGGCCCTCGCCGGGCCTCGGGGCCGTCAGAAGACGACTCGGGATGAGAAGCCGGTCCAGGGGAGAGGGTCCAGACTTCTGGGGGTCGACGCCGTGAAAAAGTCACGACGTCGGGGGTCTGGGTCCGTGGCCGTGGGCGCCGGAGCCAAGACAGCTGTGCGGGCGGAGGGCCGGAGGTCGCTGGATGCAGCCCACTTTCGAGAAGGGGCTCGACCTATTTGCGGGCCCCGGAAGCGGCAGGGCCGTTTTGTCACCGCTTCCCAAAATAATGTCCTTTGAAAATGAAAACGACAAAAAAAACGGCGACCAGAAACGGCAAAGAAACGGCAGGAATGGAACCGGAGCCGGAGCTGGTCAAAAAACGGCGACGGAACCGGTTAAAAAAACGGCGTCGGAACGGGCAAAAAAACGGCAAAACGGAACAGGTAAAAAAACGGCCCTGTCGCTTCCAGGGCCCACGAAGGGCTCGGCTACCCAGACCCCCTCGGGCCGCGAAGAAATCACGACGGGAGGTTTCTCGCTATTTTCGGCCTCGGGGGGCCCTCTCTGGGCACCGGGGCGGCCAACGGAAACGACTCCTCTGGATGCCAAACCGGTCACGGGGAATGGGTCGCTGGGGGTCGACGTCATGAAAAAATCATGACGTCGGGGGTCTGGGTACAGCCTAATCCCACCAGCCCTTTGGGCGTGAGTGGTTTAGAGAGCCCTCTCTGTCCTCAACCCCCCATCTTCCCCTTCGGGGAGGGGTTTACCCCTCCCCCTCCCCCCTCCCCCCAGGGAGTCCGGGGTGGGGTCAGGGGGGCCTTTTTTCGACTCCTGGGAGGGCCAAAAAACGACAACCCTCACGAGGATTCTGGCCCCGAGGGGGGGAGGGAGTTTGGCCCCTCTGCTCGTCTTTGGAGCAGAAATCATTGATTTTACTACGGTTTTGGCCCCATTTTGGCGTCCTGAGGGGGCCGCGCTCATCTTCCCTCATAGCAAAATTACTGATGTTACTAAGGTTTTGGGCTCAATTTGTTCTTTTCAAGGGGCAGCTCTCCTTTGCGCTTCTGCGGAGGTCGCAAGAGGCCCCAAGATGGACCCAAGAGGCCCCCAGGAGGCTCCCAAGAGGCCTCCCAGAGGCCCCCCAGAGGCCCCCAAGCGGTCCCAAGAGGCCCCCAAGAGGCCCCCAAGAGGCCCCCAAGAGGCCTCAAGAGGCCCCAAGAGGCCCCCAAGAGGCTCCCCAGAGGCCCCCAAGAGGCCCCCAAGAGGCCCCAAGAGGCTCCAAGACGCCCCCAAGAGGCCCCACGAGGAGCCCGAACGACTCACACCAGGACGAGGGGCCCGAACGACTCACACCACGAAGAGCCCGAACGACTCACACCACAAGGAGGGGCCCGAACGAGTCACACCAGGACGAGGCGCCCGAACGACTCACACCGAGGAGCCCGAACGACTCACACCACGACGCGGGCCCCGAACGACTCACACCACGAGGAGCCCGAACGAGTCACACCAGGATGAGGGGCCCGAACGACTCAACACACAGGATGGGGCCCGAACAACTCACACCACGAGAAGCCCGAACGACTCACACCAGGACGAAGAGCCCGAACGACTCACACCACGAAGAGCCCGAACGACTCACACCAGGAAGAAGGGCCCGAACGACTCACACCAGGACGAGAAACCCCAAACGACTCAAATCACGAGGAGCGCTTTCTCTCCCTCCTCCTCCGCCTCGTCCTTCTCCCGCTCCCCCCACACAAGGAGAATAGACAAGGAGGCGGGAGGAAGGAGGAACAGGGGAGATATGCGGGGCCAAGCTGACACACGCCTGAATTATCCCGGCAAAGCAACCTAACAGCGATGTGTAGGAGCATATCTGGAAGCATTCCCCTTAAGATTCAGATGAGAATCCAGTTGTAGAGTTCTGCTGTTCTCGCAGTCGTAGTCGCATTCGCGATGACAGTCGCAGTGGCAACGGCAGTCGCAGTCACAGCCTCAGCCTCAGCCTGCCTCAGCCTCAGCCTCAGCCTGCCTCAGCCTCAGCCTGCCTCAGCCTCAGCCTCAGCCTGCTTCAGCCTCAGCATCAGTCTGCCTTCAGCCTCGGCCTCAGCCTCAGACTGCCTCAGCCTCAGCCTGCATCAGCCTCAGCCTCAGCCTCAGCCTGCCTCAGCATCAGCCTGCCTCAGCCTCAGCCTCAGCCTGCCTCTGCCTCAGCCTCAGCCTGCTTCAGCCTCAGCCTCAGTCTGCCGTCGGCCTCGGCCTCAGCCTCAGCCTGCCTCAGCCTCAGCCTGCATCAGCCTCAGCCTCAGCACGAAGCAACCCAGCTAGAAGGACAAAGCGCTGAATGTACACCGATGTGTTCGACGACTGCGTATGTAATGATGTGACGATATACAGACTGAGCCCTTCGTGAATGTCTACATGTTTTTCTGACGCCTACAAACGGCGCTGACGTGTGTGAGAAAATTGTCCGCGCAGCAAAAGCCGGCGAAGCGTGCAGACAGCCAGCTGCAAAAGGTTGCGAGCGGCTCTTGGAAGACGTTTACGGAACGGAGCTACGGTGTCTGAAAACATTGGCATCGAAGCGAAGAGCCTCGGAGCCCTGCAGCCTGAGAAACACCGCAGGAACTCGCATACTGAAAAGGAATGCATTGCAAACCGCACGTTGCGAACCCTGCAGGCTGAGAAGCACCGCAGGATGTCGCATGCTGAAAAGCACTTGTACTGCAGAGCGCAGGCTGCGAAACCTGCAGGCTGAGAAGCACCGCAGGAACTCGCATGCTTTCGAACACTACTGCTCGAGACCGCAGCTGGAGAGCGGCAGACCGCAGGCTGAGAAGCACCGCGGGCAGAGAGACTTGCAAAACTCAGATGTCCTGATCGTCTTGGAGGAAGTCACGCCAGTCCGGCGGCTGCCAAGAATCGATGATGCGCCTGGAGCCACCGCCCGTGCTGCCGCCGATGTCCAGGTAGTCGCCATCGCCCCTGAACAGACGGCCGTGCCCGCACGCCAGAATCGCTTGGTTGCGGATTTGAAGCAGCGCTCCGCTCTCAAACATCTGCAACACGTCCAGCTGCCTGCGCGTGAAGTTCGGCTTTGCCTGGCCAGCCTGGGCAGACAGATGGAGGGAAAGCCGCTCCCCCTCGTTGTAGCGCGCGATGGCCTCGGCCTTCTGGTGGTGCAGCCGGCGCCGCTGTTGCCGCAGAGCTTCCTCGGGAACTGCTGCATCACGGCCCTCACTGTGATCAGCTTGCAACGCTTGCGTTAACCAATCAACGTCGAAGCGCCCTGAGAAGGCCAGCACCTCCCAGATCTGTTTGGTACCGGCCACACGTTGCAAATGGCGATGCCACCGCTTACGCTTCTGGTCTTTCACAAACTTGGCGACGCTACCCAGACCTGCACCCTTGGCCTGGCCACCTTTTCCCGCAGGCTGAGAAGCACCGTGAGAACCTTTCTTACCGCCTGGCCCTTTGTTCGGACCCTGCGGAACCGCATGGCCCCCTTGTGGCGCAGACTTGCCTTTCGCTTTTCCCTTTTCGATATCCCGTTCCTGAAGCGCACGCTGCTGCCGCGACTGCTCGTACTGGTCGCGAGCTACTCTGACCAATTCCTGGCGCTCAGGCTCCGTGAGAACGTAGCGCATGTCGTCGATGTTCTTGCTCCGCAGAAAGTCATGTCGAAGCTTAAGGACAGAGAGAATGGCTCGGCCAGTCTCCTCCTGAGACGCAAAGGCCGCGTCATATTCCGAGCCAGGCTGAGGAGCGCCAGCTGGATCAGTGTCCGCTGGCTCCGTGGACTTCCTCTTTTTGAAAAGCAAGAGACTGAGATGATGGAGGACTTTCGGATCGTACTCCTCGTCGTACCTGTCGTCCCAAAGCTGCCTCAGCTCCCTGTGCAAGTCGTCCGCGCGATTCTGAACGACATCCTCGACGTAGTCGGGATCACCCGGTGAAGTCGGTGAAAGCGGAGGAGCAGAACTCGGCGACCGATCCCAATGCACAGAAGACTCGCGGTCCGCCTGTACGCTGACGTCGGCGTCGGAGACGTTTTCGACGACAATTTTCCGCCTCTTGCTCTCCCCAGGCTGAATAGCACCAGGGAGAGTGAGCACAACCGCCACCGCATCGTGTGCGTCGTTGCGCATGCCACGATCCGTAAAAGACGCGCCAACGGCAATGGAGCAGAAACGGGCGACTGCTCCGCAGACCGCGACGTGGTCGCCTTTGAGGTCGGCCGGAGTGGCATGGACCTCCCATACCTTCTCGTCGTTCTGCTCGCGCTGGTAAGCCTCCCGCGCCTCCTGGAAAGTGAGGTTGTCGTCGCCGACTACAAGCACAACGACTGCCTCGTTTAGATTCTCAAGAATCTTGGCCAGGCCGTCCAGGTGCAAGCGGAGATGGCGAACTGTCCGCTTTCGAGTCTGGATGCTCGGCGGTTTCTTGCCGCACACGATGTGCATGTTGGCGATCACCACGTGGAACTTGTCATGGCCTGGTTTGTTCACCTCAAAATGTGAAATAACAGCATCAATATCTCGGCCGCTAGGAGGCCTGTAAACTTTGCTGTCTTCGCACAGAGTCAGTTCCGCAGGCTGAGAAGCACCGCGGAACCCCCAGAGAGTCAAGTAGTTGTCGACCTCCGAGAAGCGAATGCCATCACCGAAAGGCTTACTGAGGATCTCTGTCACGTTGATCCCTGCTCGGCGAAAGCCTTCACGGAACGCACCGACCTCGCAGCCACAGACCATATCAGCATCAGCGGTCTCCACTATCTTGGCGCACAACCTTCCGAAGTTAGCGCAGTGAGTGGCCGCCTGCTTACCAGTCATCATGCCCTGCTCGAACCCGAAATTGAACGAGGCGACCGTGAAAGACGCAGGCTGCACAGCGCCAGAACCAGGCGTCTGTCCACCTTCCTCCGCAGGCTGAGAAGCACCGCGAGGCGGCGCAGGCTGAGAAGCACCGCGAGGCGGCGACACTTCGGACGAGCCTCGCGGAGCAGAGGCTGCGGATGAACGTTGGACATGGGGGTACGGCCAGGGGAACGCCATTGCAATCAAAACTCAGTGGACTGCAGTGAACGAATGTAGTGGCAAATTCAATGCAGAGGACTGCAGTGTCACTAGCAAGTCCTGAACCAAACACAGCTGTGGCGGAAGGAATATGAAGCGTCTGGCTATTCAAAATGTTGCCCGGCAATGGAGTTCTGGGAACTCGAAGACCAGGAAGTGGACTAGAGTTGGCTCTGGGCATCCAAAATGTAGCCCAGGAATGGAGTTCTGGGAACTCGAAGAGCACGAAGTGGCTTACAGTTGGCTCCGGGCATCCAAAATGTGGCCCGGGAATGGAGTTCTGGGAAATGGAAGAACACGAAGTGGCCTACAGTTGGCTCCGGGCATCCAGAATGTGGCCCGGGAATGGCGTTCTGGGATGTCGAAGAGCACGAAGTGGCCTACAGTTGCATCCGGCCCCCCAGAATGTGGCCCGGGAATGGCGTTCTGGGATGTCGAAGAGCACGAAGTGGCCTACAGTTGCATCCGGCCCCCCAGAATGTGGCCTGGGAATGGAGTTCTGGGAAGGCGAAGAGCACGAAGTGTGTGACTGTTGGCGAAAAACGAGTGTGACTGTTGGCGAAAAACGAGCCCGGCTCATGCCGCCCGGAAACGCCCCAACACCTGCCCGGACCCCCCTGTGGAGTGATCTGTGAGCTCTTTTGACACTACTAGAAACCTATCAGTCTTCGCTGTTAGGTAAAAACACGACTGTCGGCATGCTTCGCGAGAGTTGCTGCTGTGAGATGGGCTGGTGGGGATACGCGAAGCGTACAGAATTTCGAATAGGGGGTCGACTGCAGAATTGATGTCCCCTAGAATTGATGTTCCCGTCGAATCTGCGACAAGTACGCAAGATGTTCCGCAGATCTACGGCACATTCCACGTGCTCTTTGCAGGTTCGACGAACAAGTCAATTCTGAGGGTAAATCAATTCCGTAGTCGATCCCCTACTCGATACCTGCCCTCGCTGAGACGTCCATGTCCCAGTGCACTTTTCGGCTCCGTGCGCTCGTTTTTCGCAGCACGGTCCAAGCTGCTTTCTCGATGGCCCTCGCCGAGGAGCCTAGCGACCCTGAGTTCCGACGCAGCGAACAAAATTGCGACACCTGAAAAATCACCCCCAGAGTTGGAGGCCTGGAAATGGGCACCAACACCAGCACAGGGGATGGCCTCCACAGGGAGAAGATGATCCTCGATTTCGGTGTTGGTGGCAATATTTCGGCCACCCTGGAAGCCAGAATATCACCACCATCACCGAGATCGGCGGGGTCTTCGTCCCTCGGTGGAGGCGCACCGCCGATCTTGGTGTTGGTGTCAAACTCCAGGCCTGCGACATTGGGCGAGGATAAATCGAGAATCTCGGAGAGCACGCGGCTCTGGCGGGTGTCTCGGGAGCCGCGGCCTTCCCAGAGCGTTCCGGCACGCCCTGAGAGCGTTGCGGAGAACTCTGAAACGGATTCCTCCTCGTCCTCCTCCTCCTCCTCCTCCTCCTCCTCCTCCTCCTCCTCCTCCTCCCCCCCCCCCTTCAACCTCTAGGCCGGCGACAGAGCCCTGGACACCATGCTTCTGCGTCGCCTCTCGAGGCCCATCTCCCCCTGCGAGGGCCCCGGGCGCCTGCAAAAAGGGCAGCAAGGCCAGGCTCGACAACAGCTCGTCGAGACGCCAGGGACCTCAGGGAAGAGGCTCCTCCGTGGTCCTCGCCGAGGGAGACACGCACACGTCCCGGCGATGCCACGGCGGAGGGCCGGAGGCCGTACAGCCCACACGGCGGTCGGGCAAGGTAGCGAAAAGCATGACAACAGGAAGGCGGAGGAAGTAGATTGGGGTCCAGGCCCTCTCCCGGGAATATATATAATTTATATATATATATATATAATATATTTATCATATATATATGTAAGGACTGTTTGTATGTATGTATGTATGTATGTATGTATGTATGTATGTATGTATGTATGGTATGTATGTATATATATACATACATATAGATACATATATATATATATAAACGCACATCTGTATATATATATATAGCGGCAGAAGCCTAACGATCGATCCCTGAAGCAGCAGGGCGCCTGAAGCAGACCGGGGCCCGGGCCTCCGAGGGCGCCTCCCCTGCAGCGACCGACGCGGAGCGCCCTCCCTCTCCGCGCGCTGGCCGCCACGGCGCAGCGCCGCGCCACACCTCGCCGCGCCCCCGCGCTCCTCCGCCAGGGGCTGCGCGGGCTGGGGCTGCGCAGGGGGCGCGGCGCGGCGCTCGCGCGCGCTCTCGCGCGCGGGCGCGGCCGGGGTCCTGGGAGGCCGGCCGCTGGCGACCACGGGGGCCACACCCCCGAGGGGAGGATGGGGCCTCCTCCTCCTCCTCCTCCTCCTCCTCCTCCTCCTCCTCCTCCCTCCTCCTCCTCCTACCCCCATCCCCTCCCCTCCCCCTCCCCCTCCTCCTCCTTCCACACTCTAACTCCTCCTCCTTTGCTCCGCCTCCTCCTCCTCCTCCTCCCTCCTCCTCCTCTCCTCCCTCCTTCCTGGACCACCACCACCACACCAACGCCACCACCACCGCCACCACACCGCCACCACCACCACCACCACCACCACCGCCACCACCACCACCACCACCCCCACCACCCCACCACCCCCACCACCACCAACCGACCACCACCACCCCCCACCCACCACCCCACCCCCCACCACACCCACCACCCCCACCCCACCACCCACACCCACCACCCACCACCCCCACCCACCACCCACCCACCCACCACCCACCACCACCACCCACCACCACCACCCACCACCCACCAAGCATCCACGCACCACGCCCCACGGCACCACGCACCACGCACCACTCAACCACGCACCACGCACCACTCACACTCACCACTACACCACCCGCACCCACCACCCACCACCCCCCCAACCCACACCCACCACCCACCCCCCACCACCACCACCACCACCATCCCACCACCACCACTACCACGACGACGACACGACCCACGACCACCACCACCCACCACCACCACCACGCACCACCACCACCACCACCACCACCACTACCATCACAACATCGTCCCCCCCCCACCAAAAAAACCCCAACTCCCCCCCCCCCCCCCCCCTGGTCGTCGTCGTCGGCGTTTAGTCGTTATCATCCTCATCATCCCCATCATCCTCATCGTCCTCATCGTCCTCCTCCTCCTCCTCCTCCTCCTCCTCCTCCTCATCATCATCATCATCATCATCCTCATCCTCATCCTCATCCTCATCCTCATCCTCATCCTCATCATCCTCATCATCCTCATCCTCATCATCAGCAACATCATCATCACCATGATCAGCAGCAACATCTGCATCATCAACATCATCATTATAACCACCATCGTCACCACCATCAGCACCATGATCACCGTCAACACCACCACCACCATCATCAACATCAACATCAGCATCAACATCAACACCGGCACCGGCATCGGCATCAGCATCAACATCAGCATCGTGATCATCAGCATCATGATAAGCATTATCACCAGCATCATCATCAGCATCAGCAGCAGCATCAGCATCAACATCAGCATCATCATCATCAGCAGCATCAGCATCAGCATCAGCATCATCATCAGCAGCAGCATCATCAGCAGCATCATCATCAGCATCATCATCCTCTGCGTCCCTTCCGCGACGCAGCGATCACAAGCCAGTCTCTCCCTCTGGCCCGCCTCTCCATCCTCACCCCGGGTGATCTCGACGGGGCTCAGCGCAGACGGGGTCCGACCAGCCCCCGAAGGCTGGAGGGGGGGGGGGGGCCGAACGGAGGCGGCCCACAACAGCCCCCCGCTGCCCAACCAGCTTTTGGAACCCTCCCACCCCGGATCCCCTGCCCCCATCTCGATTTCACCCCCCCCCCTCCCCCCAGCAGGCCTTGCGCGGGAGGGGGAAGAGAGGAAAAGAAGGAGCACGAGAGGGAGGAGGAGGACGACGCGAGGACGACGACGAGCAGGAGACGGAGGAGGACGACGAGGACGAGCAGGACGAGAAGGACGACGAGGACGACGACGAGGACGGGGAGGACGAGGAGGACGAGCAGGAAACATAACAAGAGGAGGACGAGGAGGACGACGAGGACGAGCAGGACGAGAAGGACGAACGGTGAGGACGACGAGGACGAGCAGGAAAAAATTATCCCGGCAAAGCAACCTAACAGCGATGTGTAGAAGCATATCTGAAAGCATTCCCCTTAAGATTCAGATGAAAATCCAGTTGTCGAATTCTGCTGTTCTCGCAGTCGTAGTCGCATTCGCGATGACAGTCGCAGCGGCAACGGCAGTCGCAGTCACAGCCTCAGCATCAGCCTGCCTCCTCCTCTCCTCCTCTTTCTCCTGCTCCTCCTCCTCCTCCTCCTCCTCCTCCACCTCCTCCTCCTCCTCCTCCTCTTCCTCCTGCTCGTCCTCGTTCTCGTCCTCCTCGTCTTGCTCGTCCTCCTCCTCCTGGTGCTCTCTCCTCCTCCTCCTCGTCCTCCTCCTCCTCCTCCTCCTCCTGGTGGTCCTCGTTCTCCTCCTCCTGGTGCTCTCCCCCCCCCTCCTCCTCCTCGTCCTCCTCCTCCTCCTCCTCGTCCTCCTCCTCCTCTTCCTCCTCCTCCTCCTCCTCCTCCTCCTGGTAGTCCTCCCCCTCCCCTCCTCCTCCTCCTCCTCTTCCTGGTCGTCCTCGTTCTCGTCCTCCTCGTCTTGCTCGTCCTCCTCCTCCTGGTGTTCTCTCCTCCTCCTCCTCCTCCTCCTCCTCCTCCTCCTCCTCCTCCTCCTCCTCCTGGTGGTCCTCGTTCTCCTCCTCCTGGTACTCTCCCCCCCCCTCCTCCTCCTCCTCCTCGTCCTCGTCCTCCTCCTCCTCCTCCTCCTCTTCCTCCTCCTCCTCCTCCTCCTCCTCCTCCTCCTGGTACTCCTCCCCCTCCCTCCTCCTCCTCCTCCTCCTCTTCCTGGTCGTCCTCCTCCTCCTGATCGTCCTCCTCCTCCTGCTCGTCCTCCTCCTCCTCCTGCTCGTCCTTCTTCTCCTGCTCCTCCTGCTCCTCGTCCTGCTCCTGCTCGTCCTCGTCCTCCTGGTCTTGCTCGTCCTCCTCCTCGTCGTGCTCTTGCCCCTGCTGAAAATGTGGCCCAGGAATAGAAGTTCTGGGAAGTCGAAGAGCACGAAGTTGCCTACAGTTGGCTACGGGCATTCAAAATGTGGCCCGGGAGTGGAGTTCTGGGAACTCGAAGAGCACGAAGTGGCCTAGAGTTGGCTCCGGGCATTCAAAATGTGGCCCGGGAATGGAGTTCTGGGAACTCGAAGAGCACGAAGTGTCCTACAGTTGGCTCCGGGCATCCAAAATGTGGCCCGGGAATGGAATTCTGGGAACTCGAAGAGCACGAAGTGTGTGACTGTTGCATCCGGTTATTCTAAATGTGGCCCGGGAATGGCGTTTTGGGATGTCGATGAGCACGAAGTGTGTGACTGTTGCATCCGGTTATTCAGAATGTGGCCCGGGAATGGCGTTCTGGGATCTCGAAGAGCACTTTGTGTGTGACTGTTGCATCCGGGTATTCAGAATGTGGCCTGGGAATGGAGTTCTGGGAAGGCGAAGAGCACGAAGTGTGTGACTGTTGGTGAAAAATGAGCCCGGCACCCTGCCGCCCGGCAACTCCCCAACACCTGCCCGGACCCCCCTGTGGAGTGATCTGTGAGCTCTTTTGAGTCAACTAGAAACCTATCAGTCTTCGCTGTTAGGTAAAAAAACAAGAGGAGGCGTGACGCCCCCCTCGGCCTGCGGAGGGGCAGGAGGAAGGCGCGGGAAAGAGGGGGCAGGACCCACCCGCAGCGGATCGGGCAGCCGGCTCGAACCGGCATGTGCGGCGAAGGAGAGGAGGAGGAGGAGGAGGAGGAGGAGGAGGAGGAGGAGGAGGAGGAGGAGGAGGAGGAGGAGGAGGAGGAGGAGGAGGAGGAGGAGGCAAAAAGGCAAAGGCGCTTAGGGGGCGGGTTCCAGATCCCAAACGGAAAATCGAACACTTAAATGCCCCTGCGAAGAATATGGATGCTGGGGGTCCGGCACTCGGCCCCGGACCTCCGCCAGCGGGTCCAGGCTGCGGCTTTGCCGCTTCCGCTGCCTGGCGCCGCGTCTGCAGGGAGAAACTCCTACTGCACCATCGGGATTCGAACGAGTTCGGGCCGAGGCGGGCCACGTGCGCTGCCTATGGCGCACCTCGGCCCCCTATGAGGGGCGCACTTGCTGGGGAAGACGCCGTCCCTCCCCCCCTCCTCCCTCTCCCCCCCCCCGCCATCAGAGAGCGCAGAAACCGTGTCGTGAGACGAGCTCTTGTGACGTTTCTGATCGGACGGGAGCGGGAACGAGACGCCAGCGTTTTTTTTTTTCTCAGGCCGAAGGCGCCAAACGCGCCACGGCAGCCCAGGAGCCACAAACCGTATGGCGGCAGAGGCGTCAGCCTTGAAATTTATTGTGTTATTGTAAACTTGTCGCCGCTTCTTTCAACAACGCCCATTTCTTCCCATGACTCCAAAGCCAAAGAAACTTCTTGAATTGAGCTCCAGGCCCCAAGAGTTGTTTGGATTTCTCTTGCAGCCAACAGAATCCAATCCGCCGGGGAAACCGTCCAAGATCTTATGGAATTGCTCAATGCACCCCTTGCGGGAAAAAGAATCTACCAACGCTTCGAAATAACTTGAATCGCATTGGTCTCCAGCTGTACTTTTGCTCGTTTCGTCTGCCACGTGACCACTTGCATTTGCAATCGAATCTTCTTCGCTATTGTCAACAATCACGCAGTATTTGCTTCCATGTTGTGTGAGCGCGCCGAGCAAAACAAAATCTGTGAGCGCCTCTAACAACTGAGTTTCCGTGCATGCAACGTTCAGCTTTGATTTGATATCATGCATCGACAATCCTTCCTTCGGGAAGCCGTGGGGGTCAAGAGCCAAGTCCCAAATCGCGTCGATTAGTTGCCCTATGCTCGGCGCCTCCCCTTGAGCCTCCTTTTGAACCACCTCCCTTGAGCCTGCATTTGGAGCGTTTCCCAGAGAACCATTTTCGAGCAACTCTTCCTCATCCCTTGTCTGTGTGTTGTCTATCTCATCATGATTGCCAACAACCTTTCCTTCTTGCTTCAGCTCCCGCTCTGCCTCCTGCTCCACACCGACCGTGGAGAAATGGGAATCTTCAGAATTCTCTGCAATTTCAGCGCGGGCTTCGGGCTGCCGTTCAAGACCAGGAGGGGGGCCAATCGGAACAACTGAACCAGCCATATCAACTGGGAACTTGGATGCTTGTGCTGCCTCTGAATCTTCACTTTCTGCAACCAAATGCGAGAGTAGATTTATTCGTACTGCTTGCACGTGTCGGGCATGTGCGCGTCGGATCCGCAACCGGCGCCTCCTACTCTGAGAAATCTTGCTCTCGCAGGTCGCAAACTCTGTGGGCGGCACGGCGAGAACATTCCCCATCATCATGTGTATGTGTGCCCCCCGCTCCCCCGAGGTCCGACGAGCAAAGAGCTGGACCCCAAGAGTGTCGCTAGAGGAAATTTCGATATCTTTCCTGCATGTCGCCCGCGCTTGCTGCAAGCCACACGCCGACTAGGAGGAGGAGGAGGAGGAGGAGGAGGGAGGAGGAGGAGGAGGAGGAGGAGGGAGGGAGGAGAGGAGGAGGAGGAGGAGGAGGATGGAGGAGGAGGAGGAGGAGGAGGAGGAGGGAGGCGAGAGGGAGGAGGAGGAGGAGGCGGAGGAGGAGGAGGTGGGGAGGGAGGAGGAGGAGGGAGGAGGAGGAGGAGGAGGGAGGAGGAGGGAGGAGGAGGAGGGAGGAGGAGGAGGAGGAGGAGGATGTGGAGTCGAAGTCGAGCAAGGTCGGCCGCGCCAGGATGCCCAGAGGCGCCGTGCAGACGTCGGCCGCCTGCAGCGGGCCTTTTCGCTCTCTCGGGAGGCAGGCACCGCGTCGGGCCGAGCCTGCCGGGATCGGCCTCGGATCGGACCGCTCCGGAACGGGCCCCTTCTCCCGCCGCTCGTCCAGGAGTAAAGCAGGGCTAGGATCGGGATAACTCGCTCCAGAGCGTTCCGGAGCGCTCTCAACGCTCTGGAGCGGCCGCGGCGCCCGATGCATCCTCCAAACCCGCCGATTCTGAGAGATTTCGAGTTATCCCGATCCAAACCCGCCGCTCGTCCAGGAGCCCCCCCCCCCCCCTTTGAGACGAAGCCGGGGCGAGGATGGCATTGTTGGAGGCCTGGAAGTGGGCACCAACACCAGCACAAGGGGGTTGCCTCCACAGGGGGAAGACGATCCTCGATTCCGGTGTTGGTGGTAATATTTCGGCCACCTTGGAAGCCAGAATATTACCACCATCACCGAGATCGGGATGTTCTTCCCTCGGTGGAGGCACACCGACGATCTTGGTGTTGGTGTCAAACTCCAGGCCTGCGACATTGGGCGAGGATAAATCGAGAATCTCGGAGAGCAAGCGGCTCTGGCGGGTGTCTCGGGAGCCGCGACCTTCCCAGAGCGTTCCGGCACGCCCTGAAAGCGTTGCGGAAAACTCTGAAACGGATTCCTCCTCGTCCTCCTCCTCCTTCCTCCTCCTCCTCCTCCTCCTCCTCCTCCTCCTCCTCCTCCCCCTCCCTCCTCCTCCTCCTCCCTCCTCCTCCTCCTCCTCCTCCTGCTCCTCCTGCTCCTCCTGCTCCTCCTGCTCCTCCTGCTCCTCCTGCTCCTGCTCCTCCTCCTCCTCCTCCTCCTCCTCCTCCTCCGTAGCCATTTTGGCTCAAGTCCTCGGCCTTTGGGGGTCGAGGACACCACAGCATTTCACTCCTGGTCAGGTCCAGGAGCTTGGGGCGCGAACATTTCGCGTTCGCTTCCGCCCCCGGAGTTTTTCGGATCATTCCCCACCAGCCTGCCATGCCTGCCACTCCTGCGAAGGAGCACCTCTCCATCATGATCTGCGGGCATGTCGACATCGGCGAGAGCACCACCATCGCCCGCCTCAACTACTACCTGGGCGGCCTTCCGGAACGCGAGCTGGAGAAGCTGAAGGAGGAGGCCGTATGCCTAGTACCAGGCTCCATCGCCTTCAAGTTCTACATGGACCGTCAGAAGGAGGAGCACGAGTGCGGGGTGACCAGCGCCTGCACCCAAGAGTTCTACACGAGATGTGGCACTACACAGTCGTCATCGATGCCCCAGGCCATCGCAATATCAACAAGGACGCAAACCTGCAGAAGAAGTCTGACAACATGGGCTGGTGGAAAGGCTGCGATGTCAAGTACGGCAAGGACTGCGCCACCCACAGATACAAGCAGTTCCGCTATGCCGAAATCGGAAAGAAATGAAGAGCATGCTGGTCAAGGACGGGTGGTACAAGGACTTCGAAGAGAAGGAAACGCCTGCGATGCCAGTCTCCGGCCGGATGGGCGACTACCTGCTAACGAAGTCTGACAACATGGACTGGTGGAAGGAATGCGTCGGCGAGTACGGCAAGGCCCGTGCCATGCAAAAGCATCCATCATAAGTCTGGATGGCTTTACCTTGTTTTTCGCCTTTCTGCCAGCCTTCGATGTGGCTGGCCAGCAGAATCAGTTGTGCATGATGCCAAGTGTTGCAGTGTCTCTGGTATGTGGTCTGGGGCGGGGCAGAGACCTCGCGGAACGACTGGGGCGGGGCAAAGGCTTCGCAGAATGACGAATTGACCTGTTGAAGCGGAGATGTCCGCGGGATTAGTCTTCCCCGATCTCCTTGTGTTGCTTCAATTCAATGTTTGTGAAGAGTTTGACCAGGCAGGTCGAGAGCCTCACAGGAGGTGAGGTGCTTCCCTGCGTCATCGAATGCAACACTTTCTCGAGGCATCAATTCACTCCAGTTGCAAGTAAAGCCAGTCGGATTCCACTCACTGCTTGCCTAGAAGGCGCGTGGGCCACTTTCGCCCAAGCCGAAAGGTCGATGGCCCTCGCGTGCTGCCTGGAGTCCCCACCCCTCCACAGGAGGCGGTTCTTTCTTGGTGCACGCTCCCTGTCTCCCAACCACGCGCTGATCCTCCTCCTCCTCCTCCTCCTCCTCCTCCTCCTCCTCCTCCTCCTCCTCGCCCCATGGGCGAGGCGGGTCATGCGGGAAACGGGTCCTGGGCCCTGGGGCCTTCCCCCGGGACCTCTTGGTTCACCCAGGGTCGTCTTCTGACCTTCTGACGGCCCCAGGGCCCGCAAGAGGCCCCGAGGGCCCCGAGGGCCCTGGGGCCTTCCCCCGGGTTCTCTTGTTCACCCTGGGTCGTCTTCCGACGGCCCCAGGGCCCGCAAGAGGCCGCGAAGGCCCGAAAACGGAGAAACAACAACTGCAGGGCCCGTCTCCCTCGGGACCCCTTTCCCCCATACAGTCGGCATTGATTGGGCAAGACACGTGAGAGGACGAAAGACCCTTCCGAGGGCCACGTCGCCATGGGGGATGTAGGAGGCACGTGTCGCGAGGCACAGGACACAAGGGCACCTTTCAGCTGGCAGGGTCGACCTACTAATGAATCCGGGCCGATGGTAGCGAATCCTCGTCCTGGCCCCGTCCGGCCCCACCCCGCCCCGCCGGGAGGAGGTCGCTGCAGAAGCGCTGGAACGAGGTGCGGTCCTGCCACCGCGCGCTCTTGGGACGCGGCGCGGCGCCAAAACCCTGCTGGTCCCCTCCCTTCCCCTCTTCCTCCGTTCCCCTCTTCTCCCCCCTTTCCCCCTCCTCTCCTCCTCTCCCCCCTCTCTCCCCCTCTCCTCCCCTTCCCCTCTCCCTCTCTCCCCCTCTTCTTCCTACTCCTGTCCCCCCTGTCCCCCGTTTTCTCTTTCTCCCTCGCCCGTCTTCTTCGTACACGCTTCCCCTCGCCCCCCCCAACCCCCAAAGCACACAAACACCCACACACACCACACACACACAAACACACACACACACACACACACACACACAACACACAGGGCAAAACACAGTAGGAGGAAAAGGAGGAGGAGGAGGAGGAGGAGGAGGAGGAGGAAAAAGAGGATACTGTGCAGCGGGGGGACATACAGTCATCGTGCTACCGTAGGGAACGCTGAGTAAGGAACGATAGTGCTATTTCATACCACGGCAAACCTAGGAAACGAATCGGTGCCACAACTTAGATCTAAAGAACGGCCAGAAAACCAGGACCCCTGTCAAACTCTGAACGGTATGTATTTCTGCGTTTTGGGTGTACAATACAATGAAGGGGGAAATGGCGGAAGAGGGGTGGAAAATAATGCCAACTCGTGATTGACAAAAACAAGCCGGGCGCGTGAGTGAAACATCGTTTCCTAGCTCAGGCGGATCGCGGGGCGGCGCTCGCCAAAATGGAAAACGCGCCACGGCGGCGCAGGTGATTCGCAGCTGGACGGCGACAGGCGCGACGCAAGCGGCGCTGCTTCTGCGGGGTGGGCAACAGCGCGCCCGCTACAACGGTCTGGGCCAAAATGGTTACGGACAATCGAGAAATTCGAGGCGGGAAGAAGAACCGCCTCAAAGTTGGCGGGCGGTGCCGGCACGGGTACAAAAAACAAACATAAAAAGGGAGAGGGGGGAGCAGCTGCGTGGCCCCACTGTGGTCGGCGACGACGGCGGCGAACGACAGGGCCGACGACGGGGCGACCGACGACGCGCGCGCGCGCTGCGGATACCCCCGTGGGAGGGGCGATCGCAGGGCCGCCGAGGACGACGAGGACAACACGAGGACGACGACGACGACGACGACGACGACGACGACGACGAGGACGCTATCTGGCGCTTTCAGACAACGCCGCGCCGTCGGTCCAGCCGGCGCGCGGCGGGCACTTCCTTCGCGCGCGCGGTAGCCCCAAAACCCAGGACAGGCACCGAAGCCCCTGCCCGACATGGGGAGCCACCGGTGGCACCTCGGGATGGCCCCCACGACGACGTCGGCGGCGGGGCGACCGGCGACTACGCATCGTGGATGCCTGGCGGGATGGGGTGCTGCGACGGCCCGCTGGAGTCGACGACGGCGACGACAACGACCACGACAAAGACGACGAAGGCGACACGACGACACGACGACGACGACGACGACGACGACGACGACGACGACGACGACGACGACGACGACGACGATGGAGGCGGCGGCGGCGGCGGCGACGGCGACGGCGGACACCCCACATGGGGGGGTGCTGCGCATGCCCGCTGTAGTCAACGACGACGACGACGACGCATTGCGGATGCCTCATGAGGAAGGAAGGAAGGAAGAGCCATACGCCCTACGGCGCGTCGGCGGCGGCGGCGCAGTAGCGCCTCACGACTTCTCGCCCATGCTGTGCATCCAATACAGCTTCCTGCAGTTGCTGTCCGTTTCCACATACCCGCACTGCGTGCGGCAGCAGCATTCTTGCCCTTTCCTATCGTGGCGCCCCTGTTTTGCGCACGTATCGGTCGCTGAGCGGCGTGAGCGTCCCAGGGAAGAACACGGCATCACGAAGCTGAATACTGCAGCGTGGGCCTCATGAGGGGGGGGCTGGATACTGCGTGAACCCGCTGTCGCCGTCGACGGCGACGAAGATGACGACCACGACGGCGACTGTGGCACGTCAGTGGTCCACCCGAGAGGAGAGAAAACTTCGCATCGGACGTATACGATCCTTGGTGCAACTTATGTAAGAAAAAAGGCGATCGGTTTGAAGCTTCCGTGCAGGGGGTACACGATCCCCTCGGCGGTGCCCGTACCGAGCTCCTGGCGCGCGTGGTCCGCCGGCTGCCTTTTGGGGCCACCAGGCTCCGCGGGTTACGCTTGCTGCTCGCTGCTCCAGGGAGTTTCCAGTTCCAGTCTCCCATGTTAGTTCTGCTTTCTGCTTCCTACTCTAAACTATTAAGGTCATTGCGAGGTGGGGAGGCGAAGAGGGGCCTGGTTAACACCATATGGGGAGGTTCTCCGAATTTCGAAGGGGTCCTGGAACACCCACCTAGAAATACGTAAGAGTCGCGCCCCCGAAGCCATAATCGCTCGCAAATTACTCCGTGTTCGTGCCCCCGAGGCCATCATCCTGATTAACTTGCGCGGTATTCGCCTCCCCGAGGCCATGCACCCCCGCGAATCACACTCCCGATACAAGAACTCCTCACATATTAAACAAGTGTCGCGTCTCCAATGTAATAGTCGATCGCGAGTTACGCCGTAGTTGCGTCCCCGAAGCCACGATCCCTCGTCAATTACGCGTTCTTCGCGTCCCCGAATTAAAAACCCTCGCGAAATATGCAATACCCTCGCTTTCGAAGCTGCAATCCTTCATAGAAGGCCCCACCGAGGGTACAAGAGGCCTCCGAGACGACCCATGACTGCTCCAAGGCGCCCAAAACGGCCCCAAGACGGCCCAAGAGACCCCCAAGAGGGGCCCAAGAGGCCAACATCTGCGATTTGCCTTAGGTTGTTGATGGATTTTGGCACGCTCATACCTCCAGTGGTCCCCGTTCGGAGTTCCGACGCTGCTTCAAGACGGCGCCCAAGCCTCACAACATAGTCCTTGCATACCCCATTCTCCGAGAGAGGAGGCCGGCGCCAGGGGACGAGGCCCTTACGGATTCAAAAGAGTGTCGCGCCCCGCAGAGTCTATTCATCAGCCTTGGGAGGGGGGGAGTCATTTGTTCATCACGAGCTGACATTACTGTGCAGTGAGGGTGGGTGGGGGGAGGGGGACTGGGGGCCAGAGGAAGATGAGGAGCAGGGGGGGGAGGACAAATGAGGACTGGTGACAGAAAAGCAAGATCGTCCACAGGGAGGGTGACGTGGAGACGCCGCGAGCGGGAATGATATCTGGGGGGGAGGTTTGGGGATACGAGGAGCAGCATCAGCAGAGGGAGAGAAGAAAGGGAGGGGGAAGGGGGGGGGGGCGAGAGCTGAAGGAAAAGAGAAAAGAAAAAGAGTGAGAGGGAAGATGTGAGGGGCAACGAAAAAGCGGGAGCGGAAGCGGAAATGGCCAGAGAAGGGATGGGAAAGGGGCGATGACCATGGATAGAGAGAATAGGACAGGTATATCGATATCCTCCAAGTACATATCCTCCAAAACAAAAGTAGTCATCCAAGACCGGAGATTGACGGTCCCAATGCCTGGGAAACTCATTTTGCCTTCGCATTCCTTCTCCTCCTCTCACAATACCCGGCCAAGGCTGCTCGCCTCCATCAGAAGCTTGTTGAAGCGCACCACCTTGACATACCTTTCTTCAAGCTTGTCCTCCCCTAACAAATTTTGCAGCCCCCCGAGGCAATGCTGTCTGTCTGTTTCAAGCTGATATCGCTCTCTCTCTGTATTTCTTCATATATATATATGTGTATATAAAGATAGTTTCGCTGTCACTATCAGCATGGTAACTTACCAGTTCCCCTCTCTAGTTCATGATGTACCTCTCTCTCATACCTACCTCTCTCTATGTATACATGTATGCAGGCTGCGAGGATGAGGCTGACCAGTTCCTTGCACCAGTTCTACTTCACAATTGCTATTGCTCACTGTTCTTGAGTATATTTCCACTGCTGTAGCGATTGAGCGCCGCGCAAATGGGGGGGGCAAACAAAAACACCAACCACGCCAAAGTGGGGCTCATTGAATTTCCGTGGGGTGCCCTGGGACACGTAAAACACAACACACTCGCGTTTCCCCACAACCCCTGGCAAATGACCCCAGATTCGCGCTCCCGAAGCAACAATCGCATTACAATTGCGCCAGATTCGTGCGGCCTAAGCCACGACGGCCTCAGACGGCCCTAAGACGATCCAAGAAGACCCCAACGCGACAGAGGGCCTCCAGACCGCCCAAGGGGGCCCAAGACTGCCCAAGAGCGCCCCAGGATGGCCCACGATGGCCCCAGGACGGCCTCAGGAGCTCCCAAAACGCCCCAGGAGAGCCCCAAGTTCCCCCCCCGCGGGGGCCCCGACATGCGACAATCAACGATTCCCCTCGGCGGGTGTTTCAAGAATGTTGGCGCTCTCGTCGTTTCGAGCTTCAGCACTCCAAGACACAGAAGGGAGGGAAAGGAGGGAGGGAGGGAGGGAGGGAGGGAAGGGAGGGAGGGGAGGGAGGGAGGGGGAGGGAGGGAGGGGGGAGGGGAGGGAAGGGAGGGGAGGGGAGGGAGGGGAAGGAGGGAGGGAGGGGAGGAGGGAGGGAGGGGAGGAGGGAGGGAGGGGAGGAGGGAGGGAGGGGAGGAGGGAGGGCTCCGAGATCGCTCCCAAACAACACAGATGCTCCCATGAGGGGTCAAGAACGGCCCCAGGGGGCAGCACGGCCCAGGAGGCCTCACAGGGGGCCCACGAGCGCCCCGAGAGGGGCCGAAAGAGGGAACCGAGAGGCGAAAGCGAAGGGGCCTTCCCTCGAAACGTCTCCGCACGCAAAGTTTCAACATGACTCCTGGGGACTGAACCCCAAAGACATTTTGTTTGATCTGCAAGGCGAGAGCGAACCTCTTCCGCTGAAAGCTAAACGGTGCGCGCACAACTTTAATTAGCAAAGAAAGGGCGGAAGAAGGCCGGCGGGCCTCACGCGGCCGGGAGAGGGCGAAACCCAGGGATCAAGCGGTGCCGAAGTTGACGTGCAGGAAAAGGTACACCTTGGACAAGAGCCCGGTGGTGAAGTCCCGGGAGGAAGAAAGCCGGTGGTGGAGCAGTCAGCGGACACAAAACCCCAAAGACACCCGACCTCCACACAAACCGGTCCCCCTACCACACGCACAGTGCCCGCAACAGGCCCCCCACGACACTCCTTGACGGGAGCCCAAAACGCCCCGAGCACGAATCACTCGCCGGGCACCTCTTCGCCCACACGTGCGTCACACTCCTAGAAAGCGTCTGGCGACGCGCCGCCAGCATCCTCAATAATTCTGTATAAGCGCTCCCCTCCCTTCCAAGAACCATTATATCGATCTCTTTATCAGTGTTGTCTCTCGCTCTATCTCTCTCTCTCTCTCCTCTCTCTTTCTCTCTCTGTATACAGATATCTGCAAATACGATACGTACATCAGAACACGCAGACGACATGGAAACGCATGGATGCGGAGCGGGAGTACGTAAGGGCCCCTTAGTTTCAAACTGCACGCCGGCTGGAATGGGCTAGCGGTGGCCCACTCGAAGCGCCGGCGGGCGGAACCGGAAGCCTCTTTACTGTTCGGCGCCCCATATCCTCCTCCTCCTCCTCCTCCTCCTCCTCCTCCTCCTCCTCCTCCTCCTCCTCCTCCTCCTCCCTCTTCCTCCTCCTCCTCCTCCTCCTCCTCCTCCTCCTCCTCCTCCGTCTCATTCGGCCTCGGTACTTGAGGACCGCGGTGCGGCGTCTCATTCGGCTCGGAATTCGGGCCCGCCGAGCCCGGGAACCTCCCAAAAAGACGGGCCGGCAAATCCGAAGCCTGACAGGCGGCACCGGAAGCCTCCTTGCGCTGCGGGCGAAAGCCCTCGCCCGGCTCGGAGCCTGTGTCCGTCGGGAAGTTGTTTTACTCCGCACGGGCGCTGGTGCGACAGCACGGCGCCGACGAGAC
>CAUYUJ010018710.1:185075-197277 GCA_963575745.1 Prorocentrum cordatum
CATGTTAGGGGGGAAGGCCATAGAGCAGGACGACGACGACGACGACGACGACGACGACGACGACGACGACGACGACGTTTGCCGCCTGTTTTGCCCTCCCGAGGCCGTTTTCGGGCGCCGTCGACGACGACGATGGCGACGACGACGACGACGACGACGACGACGACAACGTTTTTCGCCTTTTTCGGACTCCGGAGGCCGTTTTTCGGGCGCCGTCGACGACGACGACGACGACGACGACGACGACGACGACGACGACGGCAACGAGGACGACGACGACGACGACGACGTTGTTTTTGTGCCTTTGTCGGACTCCGGAGGCCGTTTTCGGGCGCCGTCGACGACGACGACGACGATTCGAGTACAAGCGCAAAGCCCGCAAGCACCAGCATCGCGAATGCGAGCGCCGCAATGGCCTGCGAGCGCCCACAGTGCGCCTGCGACCACCACACCACAGTGCGCATGCCTTCGGGCACCAGCATGTTGGAGGGGAAAACCGAGACCCCCCCCGCGTACGAGCGTTACCGTTACGGGGGGGGGGGGGGGGGGAGAGGCCCGGGTAACGAGCGTTACCCCCCAGAGGATAAAAAAACAATCTCCAAAGAGTCAAACATTGGTGATTTTCCAGAGTGTTTTTCGATGTTTTTTGCTTTTCCGCCTTTCCGGCTTCCCGACGCTCCAAGACGGGCAAAGAGGCCCCAAAGACAGCCCCAAGATGGCCCAAGAGGCCCCCAAGACGGCCTCCAGACGGCCCAAGACGGCCCCAACACGGCCCAAGAGGTCCCCAAGACGGCCCAAGAGGGCCGATTTGGAGGGGGTGAGAAGGCCGGGACGAGCGCAGCACGGCCGGGACGAGCGGTTCCAGAGCTTTTCCAGGCCCAAGAGGGCCTCAAGACGGGCCAAGAAGGCTCCAAGAGGCCTCCAAGACGGCCCACGAAGGCTCCGAGACGCCAAACGACGCCTCCAAGACGCCCAAGATGGCCCCAAGACGGGCCAAGAGGTCTCCAAGGCGGCCCCCGAGGTCCCATACAAGTCTCCCAAGAAGGCCCCAAGAGTCTAAAATTGTTGATTTTCCATGGTGTTCTTTGACGTTTTTTGCTTTTCCGCCTTTCCGGCTTCCCAACGCTCCAAGACGCGCGACGAGGCCCCAAAGATAGCCCCAAGATGGCCCCAAGAGGCCCCCAAGACGGCCTCCAGACAGCCCAGGACGGCCCCAAGACGGCCCAAGAGGTCCTCAAGACGGCCCAAGAGGGCCGATTTGGAGGCGGGGAGGGGGCCAGGACGAGCGCAGCACGGCCGGGACGAGCGGTTCCAGGGCTTTTCCGGGCCCAAGAGGGCCTCGAGACGGGCCAAGAAGCCCCCAAGAGGCCTCCAAGACGGCCCACGAAGGCTCCGAGACGCCAAACGACCGCTCCAAGACGCCCAAGATGGCCCCAAGACGGGCCAAGAGGTCTCCAAGACGGCCCCCGAGGTCCCAAACAAGCCTCCCAAGAGGGCCCCAAGAGTCTAAAATTGTTGATTTCCATAGTGTTTTTCGATGTTTTTGGCTTTTCCGCCTTTTCGGCTTCCCGACGCTCCAAGACGGACAAAGAGGCCCCAAAGACAGCCCCAAGATGGCCCAATATGCCCCCAAGACGGCCTCCAGACGGCCCAAGACGGCCCCATCACGGCCCAAGAGGTCCCCAAGACGGCCCAAGAGGGCTCCAAGACGGCACCAAGAGGGGCCCAAGAGGGCGACCAAACATGTTGAAACTCTAGCTTTCTGCCCCCAGGAGCCCCAGGGGGCCCCAAGAGTGCCCCAAGAGGCCCACAGAGGCCCTCACGAGGCCGCCCAGACGCCCCAAGGAACCCCCAAGAAGCACCCCAGAGGCTCCGAAACGGCCCCCGAGTGGCTCCAAAACTCGCAGTGTCGCTGTCCTCTCGGACCTCCCCGCGGAACTGCCCGAGACCCTCTGGCGGTGGCGGCGAACAGACACCAAACAAATATCACTCGCCTTTTCACCCCTTCGCAGCTTCTACTACCCCCAGATTGGCATAAACAAGGGGTCGGCGGTGTGGCGTAAGCCTAAGAATCCTTAGGAATCCTGATTCCTAGGGATTCCTGGGGATTCCTGAGGAATCCTAAGGATTCCTAAGGATTCCCGAGGATGCGTAACTATGCCTACGGATTCCTAAGGATGCCTACGGATTCCTAAGGATTCCTAGGGATTCCTAAGGATTCCTATGGATTCCTACGGATGCCTCAGCCTGCCTCAGTTTCAGCCTCAGCCTCAGCCTGCCTCGGCATCTGCCTCAGCCTCGGCCTCAGCCTGCCTCGGCCTCAGCCTCAGCCTGCCTCAGCCTCAGCCTCAGCCTGCCTCAGCCTCAGCCTGCCTCGGCCTCAGCCTCAGCCTGCCCCAGCCTCAGCCTCAGCCTCAGCCTGCCTCGGCTTGCCTCAGCCTCAGCCTCAGCCTGCCTCGGCTTGCCTCGGCCTCAGCCTGCCTCGGCCTCAGCCTGCCTCGGCCTCAGCCAGCCTCAGCTCCCCTCCTCCCCCCTCCCCCCCCCTTCCCCCCCCCTCCCCACCACCCACTCAGCCTCACATTGTCTCTCAGCTTCGGCCATGCCTCGGCCTCATCCTCAGCCTCAGCCTCAGTCTCAGCCTGTCCCGGCCTTGCGCCTGCCTCGGCCTCAGCTCAGCCTGCCTCAGCCTCAGCTGCCCTCGCCTCGCCGCACCTGTCTCAGCCTCACTGCCTCAGCATCAGCCTCAGCCTCAGCCTGCCTCGGCCTCAGCCTCAGCCTCAGCCTGCCTCAGCCTCAGCCTCAGCCTGCCTCAGCCTCAGCCTGCATCAGCCTCAGCCTCAGCCTGCCTCAGCCGCAGCTTGCATCAGCCTCGCCACAGGCTGCAGCCTGCCTCCAGCTTCAGCCTCAGCCTCTAGCCTGCCTCCGCTTCTCAGCCTCAGCCTCAGCCTGCCCTCGGCCGCAGCCCCTCTTGCAGCCTGCCTCGCCTCATATTCCTGGGTCGGGTTCTGGATGCATCAGGCCTCAGCCTCACCTCAGCCTCCTCAGCCTCAGCCTCAGCCTGCCTCAGCCTCAGCCTGCCTCAGCCTCAGCCTCAGCCTGCCTCGGCCTCAGCCTGCCTCAGCTCGGGCATTCAAGATATGGCACAGGACTGGTGTTCTGGGAACACGAACATCACGAAGTGGCCCACAGTTGGCTCTGGGCAATCAGAATATGGTACAGGAGTGGTGTTCTGCGAACACGGAGAACACGAAGTGGCCTTCAGTTGGCTCTGGGCATTCAAAATGTGGCTGGGAATGGTGTTCTGGGAAGACGAAGAACACGAAGTGGCCTACTGTTGGCTCTGGGCATTCAAAATGTGGCCTGGGAATTGTGTTCTGGGAGCACGAAGAACACGAAGACGAAGTGGCCTACAGTTGGCTCCGGGCATTCAAAATGTGGCCTGGGAATGGTGTTCTGTTGGCTCCAGGCGGTCAAAATGTGGCCTGGGAATGGTTTTCTGGGAGCACGAAGAAGACGAAGTGGCCTACAATTGGCTCCAGGCATTCAAAATGTGGCCTGGGAATGGTGTTCTGAGGAGACGAAGAACACGAGGTGGCCTACAGGTGGCTCCGGGCATTCAAAATGTGGCCTGGGAATGGTGTTCTGGGAGCACGAAGAAGACGAAGTGGCCTACAATTGGCTCCGGGCATTCAAAATGTGGCCTGGGAATGGTGTTCTGAGGAGACGAAGAACACGAGGTGGCCTACAATTGGCTCCGGGCATTCAAAATGTGGCTGGGAATGGTGTTTTGGGAAGACGAAGACCACGAAATGGCCTACAATTGGCTCCGGGCATTCAAAATGTGGCCTGGGAATTGTGTTCTGGGAGCACGAAGAACACGAAGACGAAGTGGCCTACAGTTGGCTCCAGGCATTCAAAATGTGGCCTGGGAATGGTGTTCTGTTGGCTCCGGGCGGTCAAAATGTGGCCTGGGATAAAGTTCTGGAAAGTCCCCGGTTTCCCGGGGGGGTCCCGGAGCACCCTGTCCGGATCCCGCCCAGACCCCCCTCGGGAGTCATGATGGTCTCTTTTGACCCTAAGAGGAGGAGGAGGAGGAGGAGGAGGAGGAGGAGGAGGAGGAGGAGGAGGAGGAGGAGGAGGAGAGGAGGAGTGAAGGAGTGAGGAGAGGAGGAGGAGGGCGGATGAGGCGGAGGAAGGCGGAGGAGGACTTGTGTAAACCCAAGAGTCATCACTCTGGAGCGCTTGACGCAGTCTCGCCTCCCCGGGCTGGCGTCAGCTCCAGACGGCCCAAAGGGGGCTCCCAGGACGGCCCGAGGGGCCCCCACGGGGGCCCACCAGGGGACCCAAGACCCCCCCCCCTCGGACGGGTTTCTAAACCCGCATCGTTTTTTGACGGTCCCGGGGCCCGGAGAGGGCCCCTTGAGGCAAATTGCGAGAAACCTCCCGTCGTGGTTTTGCCATGGCTCGGGGGCCTGGGGCCCCACGAGGGCACGACAAGACAAGACAAGACAAGACAAGACAAGACAAGACAAGACAAGACAAGAGCAGAGCAGAGAAGGCAAGAGCCCGCGCCAAGGCGCCTGCGAGGGTGCGGCGGGTGGGCACTGGGCTGGCCGCTCAGAGGCTGGAGCCGGGCACCGGGAGCCGGGGCAGGAGGCCAAGGCGGAGAAAAGGCCAAGAAGGCTCCAAGACGCCCAGACGGCCTCCCGTGCCTCCTCCTCCTCCCCCTCCTCCTCCTCCTCCTTCCTCCTCCTCCTCCTACTGCCTCCTCCTCCTCCTCTTCCCCCCCTCCTCCTCCTCCTTCTCACCTCTCCTCCTCCTCCTACTCCTCCGCCTCCTCCTCCTCCTCCTCCGCCTCCTCCTCCTCCTCCTCCTCCTCCTCCTCCTCCTCCCAAGACGGCGCCAAGATAGGGGCCGCAGTCGCTCCAGAGGGTGCTCCGGGGTGCTCCCCGAAAAGCCTCGCGGAAGAGCCGCCCGTGCCCCAGAGCGGCCCGGTCCTCACCTCAGCGCCGCGCCCACCTCTCGGACGCGAGGAGGAGAGGGAGAAGGAGGAGGAGGACGAGGAGGACGAGGAGGAGGAGGAGGAGAAGGAGGAGGAGCAAGAGGAGGAGAAGGAGGAGGAGCAAGAGGAGGAGGAGGAGGAGGAGGAGGAGGAGGAGGAGGCCTGTCCCCCTGCAGGGGGATCTTGGGCGAAAAATTCGAAAGACGCCCAAAACACACATCCAAAATGGCCAAACATAGTAGAATCATAGTCCCCAGGGCATCTTTTGACTGTTTTTGGACATCCCTCCTGTAGAGGGACGGGCCCGACATAACGCGAGTTGAATGAATGGGGGGCGATACGGTCGGACCTGGGCCAGAAGAGCATCCCTCCAGAACATGAGACCCTCCGACGGCCAAAACACACACACACAGAACATCCGAGGGCTCCCCTCCCCAGGCAGGATGCACAAGAACGTCCAACAAACACGAAGAACACCAGGGTACCCTCCCCGAACCGACCTCGATTCCACATCTCGGTCCGACTGTCAATTGGGGGGGGGGAGAAAGGTGTCCTTGTCGGACCCTGGCGGCCTCCTCTTGGGCCAGGACGGTCCCCTCTTCTGCAGCCCTCGCTGCCCCCCACCCTTTTACCGCCCCCCCATTTCGCGTCCTCCGAACCTCCAGGGCGAAACGGAGACCTTGGAACCACCGACAGCTAACCACGCCTCCGTCGCCGCCGCCATCGCCGCCTTCGCCGACGCCGCCGCCGTCGCAATCGCCGTCGTCGCGTCGTCGATGTACCCCGCTACCCCGCGCCCTCCAGCTTGGCGATGGCGCTCTTGGCCTCCTTGTCCTTGCGCTTCAGCAACGCCACCAGCGTGTCGCGCGGAATGTTCTCGACCGCGGCCAGATCGAGGTCCTGTGTTCCGCTCGCGCTCTCGTCCTCCTCCATTGCCCATCCATCGCCATCCTCCCCCTCCGTCCCCCCACTCCTCCCAACCACGGCTCCTTTTTTAACCTTCCGCCTCCCCGGCGCTACCTCCCTCCCCCTCGCCCCCCTCCCCCCCAGGTCAGATCGTCCTCCTCCATTGCCCATGCTTCGCCCTCCTCCCTCTTCCTCCGTCCCCCCCTCCTCCTAACCACGACTCCTTCCCAAATCCTCCTCCCCTCCTCCTAACCACGACTCCTTCGTAACCCTCTCCCTCCCAGGCGCCACCTCCCTCCCCCTCGCCCCCCCAGGTCCGATCGTTCTCCTCCATTGCTCGTCCTTCGCCATCCTCCCCCTCCCTCCGCCCCCCCCCTTTCTGGGGACGCAGACGCCGAGAAGGACGACGGAGGAGAACGACGACGAGGAGAGAGCCTGGCGAGGAGCACGGAGAGGGACGAGGAGGGGTGGGAGACACAGGCCAGGGCACGCCTCTCCTCCCCACCCCAAGCAGTCCTCCTGCCTCTGGCCACTCGGTCGTCGTCGCCGCCCCCGCCGTCGACTTCGTCGTCGCGCCCATCCTTGACCTCGTCGTCTGTCCTCCTCCTTCCTCCTTCCTCCTCCTCCTCCTCCTCCACCTCCTCCTCCTCCTCCTCCCCCTCCTCCTTGTCCTCCTTCTCATCCCCCTCCTCCTCCTCCCAGTCCCCTTCCTCCTCCTCCTCCTCCTCCTCCTCCTCCTCCTCCTCCTCCTCCCTCCTCTCCTCCCTCCCCTCCTCCTCCTCCCTCTCGGTCGGTCGTCGCCCTGCCCTCCCTAGCTTATATATTATCCTCTTGTCCTCGGTCCCTCGCCCCCCTCCGCCTCGTCCTCCGCCTTCATCCCCCTCGGTGATATGATGATATCCTCCCCGTCCACTCCCTCCTCCGTCTGCCCGCCCCTCCAACCAAAAAAAAAAGAAAAAAACAAAAAAAAAAAAATAAAAAAAAGGGGAGGAGGACGAGGAGGAATGCGAGAAGACGGGAGGAGAGCAGGAGGACGAGGAGGAGGAGGAGAGGACAAGGAGGACGAGGAGAAGAGCAGAAGGGGGAAAGTGAGGGGAAGTGCGACAGAGGGAGAAGGGAAGACAACGACGACGACGAAGACAAAAGTGACGACTACGGCGACGGCGACGGCGGCGACAAAAGCGGCGGCGACGGCGGCGACGACTGCGGCGACGGCGGCGACGCCGGCGACGACGGCGACGCCGGCGACGGCGACGGCGGCGGCGACCGCCGCCGACAGCGGCAGCGACGACATCGAGCGCGCGAGTGGGAAGCCAACGTGTCCACGCTCGCGCCGGCGCCCGATCCGCCGCCGGAGCCGCCGGCCGCCATCCTCGCCTGGCGCTGCCGGGCGCACGGCGACGACGACGGCGACAGCGAAAACAGCGTCGGCGGCTACCGTGACCGGCGCGGCGGCGACGGCGGCGGACGACGGCGACGACTTCGACGACGGCGACGGCGACGGCGACGATCGACGGTGGCGACGACCGTGACGGGCACGGCACCTGTGACGGCCGTGGCAAGCGCGACGGCGGCGGCGGCGGCGGACAGAGGCCGATGGGAGGCAGACTGGCGTCCAACGAGCCGCATGAGCGGACGTGTGCTGCACCATCTGTTCCTCCTCCTCCTCCTCTTTCTCCTCCTCTTCCTCTTTCTCCCTCTTCCTCCTCCTCTTTCCTCCTCCTCCTCCTCCTCCTCCTCCTCCTCCTCCTCTCCTGCACCCATCTGTTCCTCTTCCTCCTCCTCTTCCTCCCCTGTCGCTCGATCTGCCCCGCTTCCCGGCCTGGCCCCTCTGCTTCTCCTGGAGCGGGGGTGTGGGGGAGGGACTAGGAGAGGGGAGGGAGGAAGGGAGGAGGGGAGGGGAGGGATGAGGAGAGATGGAGAGGGGAGGAAAATAAGGGGAGGGAAGACGAGAGCAGACGGAAGGGAGGGGACGGCAGTGGAGAGGGCCCCTGCATGGACGGACGGGGTCGGAACGGGAGGAACAGGAGATCCGCTCATCCCAGCGGAACCACTTCCCGCATTCCCCGACGTCCCCCTAGCGTTCAAGCGAGTGCACGTGCGCTGAGTCCTTGTGCAGCTCCGCTCCTGGTCTTGACTGCACTGCCTCTGGAAAGAATCCTGATCCTGACTTCTGTCGGCCCCGCCTTGGCGCGCCAGTGCGCAGTCCATCTAGGGTCTGAACCGAAACAGCAGCGTTATGATGGCGTCCTGCGAAAGATAGGCAGCATTCCTGCTCCTCAACATGCATCGGGCCCTGGTGACATCCTCTCCTCCAGTGCACATCGAACGGGACAAAAAGGGAGAGAGAGAGAGAGAGAGAGAGACAGAAAGACACCGAGAGGGAGAGAGAAATCGAGGAGAGAGACAGAGAGAGAAGGAAACAGCAGCAACAATAACAACAACTACAACGACAACAGCAGCAACAGCAACAGCAATAATCACACCAGCAACAACAACAGCAACAACAACAGCGCCAAAACCACCAATAGCAATAGCAGCAACACCAACAGCAACACCACCACCAACATCAGCAACAGCAGCAGCAACAGTACCGTCACAAACAACAACACCATCAACAACAACAATCACAACACCACAACAACAACAGCAACATCACAAACAACAACACCACCACCAACAACAACAACAACAAACACAAACAAACAAACAAACAAATAAACACACAAACAAACAAACAAACAAACAAACAAACACACAGCAACAACAACAACACCAACAACACCACCAACAACAACAACAATTACTAGCACGTGGGGACACTCCGTTCTCACCAGTGCCAGGGTTTTCATAGGAGGCGGGCAATACCCCCACTTTGTGGGGGGTCCGGTTCAAGCTCTACCAAATTTCCAAACGACTCTTCGCCACCACCCACACCCAGCTTCCCGCCCTATGACGTTCGGACACTTCACTTCGTGGCATGCGGACGACCGTGCTACTATTCAGGGCCCCGCGGCCGACGACGACGGCGTGCGCGCGCGAAGAAAAAACGAATGTGTCCCGCATGGTATTATTTGACAGGGATGATGGCCCTGGCAGGTGCGCAACCGTGGTTGCAGAAGTTCGAAAAAGTTGCTCGCAAAAGCCCGTTTGACAGAAATGATTAAAAAGTGTTGGGTTTCCTACGAATCCGCAAGAGCGCGCGGGATGAAATGTTGACCATTTTTTTTTTTTTTTTTTTTGAAAACCATTGGTTTTTTTGAAATGTGCGATGATGAGAGAGAAGCGTGATCCACCGCCGCGTTATGTGGAAATTGCCAACCTTTTCCTCCGGAGCCCGGGGGTCGCCCCCCTCTCCCCCCCGTCCGAAAATATCTCCCCTCCCTGTCGTGTGAACCCCTCCCCCCCCCCCCCCCTCTCCCCGGCAAAACCCCCCCCTTCCCCTAACCCCTCCCCCCCCCCACCCCCCCCCTCCCCGCTCGAAAACCGGGGGGGTCCTACGCGGTTCGAAACCCTCCCCCCCCCCCCCCCCCCTTCGGATCCTGAAAAAACGGGGGGGTCACTACCGGTTCGAAACCCCCCCCCCCCCCCCCCCCCCACCCCTCTCACCGCCAGCAAACGACTCCCGGCCCCCACCACCGTCCGCATCACATCCCCCACTGGTGTTCCCAGCACCACTGTCCTCACCACCGCTGTCCCCACTGGTTCCACCACCGCCCCTACTGTCCCCACCAGTGGCCCCACCACTGTCGCACTGTCCCCGCTGTCCCCAGAACTGTTCCCACCACGGTTCCACTCCCCACTGTCTCCACGGCCCCAACCACTGCCCGACTATCCCCACTGTCCCCACTGTCCCACTGACTCCTCCGCTGTCCCACTGAGCTGTCCCACTGTTCCCACCACTGTCCCCACTTTCCCCACCACTGTCCCCACTGCACCTCTGTCCCATTGTCCCACCGCCGTCCTCGCCACCGCCTTCACCACTGTCCCCACCACCATTGTACCCTCCACTGTCCCACTGTTTCCACCTCATTCCCATTGTCCCACACCACTGTCCCCACCACCACCGTCACCACCACTGTCCACTGTCCCCCCCTGTTCCCACCATTGTCCCCACCACTGTCCCCACCACTACCGTCCCCACCACTGTCCCACTGTCCCACTGTCCCCACCACTGTCCCGCTATCCCCTCGCCACTGTCCCCACCAACACCGTCCCCACCACTGTCCGCACCCCCACTCGGTTTTCGAGGGGGGGGGGGAGGGGGGGTTCGAACCGGTAGTGACCCCCCCCCTTTTCATGATGAACTGGGGGGGGGGGGAGGGGTTCGAACCGGTAGTGACCCCCCCCGGTTTTCCGGAGGGGGGGGGGGGAGGGGTTCGAACCGGTAGTGACCCCCCCCCGGTTTTCCGCCCGCAGCGGTAGAACACGCTCTTTCTTATATTAAGAAATCGCTACGAAAACTAAGTTTTTGGAAGGATTTCGTCTTGCGCGCGCGAATGTCCACTTTACCTTATCTTTTGCAAGGGATTCTTGAAGTTTGGTTATGTTAGAACAAGAAATGTCCACTTTAGCTTATTTTTTGCAAAGGAAAACCGATCGTAACAACACAACCGGATCCGGACTCCCCCGTTTTGCCTGAGACTTCCTCACGAAAATGATGAAAATGAGGCTGCGGCCTAGGCGCGGCGGGGGGGTCGTGCACCAGGGGTCCCAACAATAATTATTCTTTAGAAGTAATAATGTTCAACAACAGCACCAACACCATCAACAACAACAAACACAAACACAAACACGCATACCAACACACACACACACGCACACACACACACGACAACATCAGCATCAACAACATCAACAACAACACCACCACCAACAACAACAAAGACGTTACCCACATGCGCCATGCTTCCTCACGCAGCATGCGACCATCATGATAACCATCCCCGTTATGGGAGATTTTTGTTCTATCGCAGGGGTCCGTTATTCCCATTCCCAGGTCTCCCACCCAATGAGGTCTTGCAAACACCTCCTACGAGGAATTTCAACATAACCCGCCTCGAAAACACATGCCCGAGCCCTGCTGCGCCAATGCGAGACCGCCAGTGGAGCCCCAGCCAAGGGTAAAGCACAAGGAAGTATGGAGCGACAGGATTGGCTTGGTGGGGATGGGGGCTGTCGGCGGCGAGGCAAGGACCTGGCCCTGAAAAGAAAAGGAAGAAGCCTCGAGCAGGGGTGCTGTTGTTGCTGGGAGCGGCGCCAGTGCAGACGAGAGTAGGGCTCTAGTCCAGCGTGAAACAGCACGAAGTCTCTAGCGGGAGCGCTGGTTCTATTGGGACGGCGGTTGTCGGCGGCGAGGAGGAACACCGCCTTGAGTAAGAAGGGAGGAAGTCTCGAGCGGGAGCCGCGGTTTTGCCGGGACGGGGCCTGTCGGCGGCGAGGAACAGCACCGTCTTCAGGAAAAAGGGAGGAAGCCTCGAGCGGGAGCGTTGTTCTTGCTGGGGGCGGCGCCAATTCGAAAGAGAGTTGGGCGCCAGTCCAGCGTAAAACGGGAAGAAGTCTCGGGCGGGAGCGCTGGTTTTGCTGGGGCGGCGGTTTTCGGCGGCGGGCAAAAGCACCGGCTCTGAGTGAAAAAAGAACCAAGTCTCGAGCGGGAGCGGTGTTCTTGCTGGGGGCGGCGCCGATGAGAGAAAGAGTAGTGCGCCAGTCCAAGGTAAAACAGGAAGAAGTCTCGATCGGGAGCGTTGGTTTCGTTGGGGCGGCGGTTTTCGGCGGCGAGCAAGAGCACTGGCTCTGGGTGCGGGATCGTCGTTGTTGTTGGGGGGTCCGTTTTGGCGCCACCCCAAACCGCTTGAGCGTGAGCCTCATTTTCAATGAAAATGCAGCCAACGCCGAGGCGAGAGCGCCAAGGCGCCTGGGGGGGTCCAACAAAATTGTTTAGAAATCAACAACAACAACAACAACAACAACAACAACAACAACAACAACAACAACAACACCACCACCACCAACAACAACAACAACAACACCACCAATAACAACAACAACAACAACAACAACAACAACAACAACAACAACAACAACAACAACCGCAACAACAACAACAACAGCATCAACAACAACAACAACAACAACAACAACAACAGCAACAGCAACAGCAACAGCAACAGCAACAGCAACAGCAACAGCAACAGCAACAGCAACAGCAACAGCAACAGCAACAGCAACAGCAACAGCAACAGCAACAGCAACAGCAACAGCAACAGCAACAGCAACAGCAACAGCAACATCAAC
>CAUYUJ010018711.1:0-15000 GCA_963575745.1 Prorocentrum cordatum
ATCATCATCAGCAGCAGAATCAGCATCAGCATCATCATCAGCATCATCATCATCTTCATCATCAGCATCATCATCATCATCATCATCATCATCATCATCATCATCATCATCATCATCATCATCATCATCATCATCATCATCATCATCATCATAATAATCAGAATCATCACCGCCACTACCACCACACCTCTTCCTACTCGTAGACGTTACATCCACCTACGTGTATGTATAACACACAAACCAGTAGCCCGCCCTTCCATGTGTGTATGTTTGTTTGTTTGTGTTCCTTTCGTCGCTTGCAAACACATATTATATCTATATATATGTATAAGCAGTGCCTCTTTCTCTCTCTCCCCCATCTCCCGATCTGTCTCTCTCTCTCTCTCTCGTTCTCGGTCTCGTTATCTTCTCTCGGCGGTGTTCCCAAGATCTGCACGTATATTCCTGCAACGCCGAGCTCAGGATTCCAGTCAGATCCAGTCACAACAAGAAAACAATATCCCCCCCAAAAAAGCAATTCAACCCCCACACACACACACACACACACACACACCCACACACACACACACGCCGAAACAACAACAGAACACAAACTGCGCTGGCCTGGAGTATATATATATATATGTGTATACAAGAGGCCTTCCACGTGCGGAAATTATCACACGTTCCCGAGTAAGAGTAACAAATTCAATGAATTCAATGACTTCCATAACAGATGGTTGGCATTGCACCCGATGTGCGATTTAGTCCAAAGAGCCGTCTTAAACGTCAGCCATCTCTGTGCAGGAAATAGAAGCACCTGGTCTCATGACTGATTTCTATTTACTGACCAGATAAGAAATGCCCTGATAACTATATAGCTGCACAATCAAACCGTTGATGTTCTAGATCGGGAGCAGGTGACCCCCGTAAGAAACACAGCGTTCTGGCAAGGTTACGTTAGTATGGTAAGGTGTGTGCTGTGTTCTGAGCGGATATCACTGCAAGGTAGGTACGGTACTCTTTAGTTGTGATACCAAATTCCCCCGTCCCCCAGACGCCAGAAAAAATGTTGGTTTAAGACAAATGTGGAAACGCTGTGTGCTCACAGCGTTCATCTGCTGCAGGCCGAACAAACAACGACTTCACGATAAAGACGCGTTGCTTATGACTGACTTTCATTGGATTGATACATATATATATACAAACAAATAAATAAATGAAGCAGATATCGCTGCGTCTGCACAGGGATCATCTGATACTAACTAAGACCCAGATGTTGCACATTGAAAGCATTGTGTTCGCTGTCGGGGACAGGTGAACACTGCGAAAGCACTGTGCCCCCGCAATTGTCTGACTGTTTGGTATGCTGGTTACTGGTGTGTCTTGTTGTTTCTCCTGGTGTTTGGGAGATTTGTCTCTGGGGCAATATGGCGCTAATCCTTTCGGGACGCATACCACTGGCGCTAAACCTTGCGGGGCTTGCGCCATGTAAGCTTCGAGCTCAGAAACATGTGGGGCACGTGATTCTAGCTCCCCCGTTGGCGCAGAAGCCTTAGAAGTTCGTGTCAACCGCGCTCGGGGTGCAGAACCCTTCGAGCCTCGTGCCCTATATGCGAACCCTTTTGGGCTCGTGCAAGGCAAGCTCGTGCTTCTAGCTTGCGTGTTGAGGGCACTGAAACGTTCGGGGTTCGTGCCGCTGGCGGCGAACCCTTCGGAGCTCGTGCCAGGTAAGCTTCGAGCGCAGAATCCGTCGTGGCTCGCGCTCTCAGCTTACGCTGCTTTTGCGTAGAACATTCCAGGGGTCGTGCCAAGTAAAATTAAGCGCAGGACCCTTCTGGGCTCGTGCTCGCAGTTGATTCGGCGCAGAACCCTTCGGGGCTCGCACCGCGGATCTGGTTGGCGCTCCAACATCTTGTTGATTGGGTGCGGTGTGCAAGAGGAAACCCTGCTAGTGTTGGAAATTGCACTGTGTTCGCGTTGGCGCAGAACTGGCTCCCCATGGAGTGGGTCGGAGGCGGGGGGCGGGGAGAAGAACGAGGAGAAAAAACCCAACGATATAGCAATCGTTCACCCAGTATCATCATCATCATCAGCAGCAGCATCACCACCACCACCACCATCATCATCAGCATCATCATCATCATCATCATCATCAGCATCATCATCATCAGCATCATCATAATCATCATCAACATCATCAGCAGCATCATCATCAGCATCAGCATCAGCATCATCATCATCATTAACATCAGCATCAGCATCATCATCAGCATCATCATCATTAGCATCAGCATCATAATCAGCGTCAGCATCATCATCATCACCCATGATCATCACCAGCATCCTCACCACCACCAGCATCATCAGCATCATCGACATCATCCTCGTCGTCGTCATCATCAGCATCATCATCAGCAGCAGCAATGTGCATTGTCATGTGTCATCTTGGGCGTCCTGCCGCTCTGTCGGATGCATCCTCGAACATACTCACCCTCCCTCGCTGCCCCTCCCTCCTGTCCCTCATGCCTCCCCCCTTGTTCCAAAGCTCCCCTTCTCAATTGTGTCTCATTGAGCATTGCTCTCGTATCTCACGTGTTCTGCCGTCCCAACAGTTGTGCATGTGGTTGGCGAGTTTGCTTTCAGTCTAAGTATTATCATGTCCTCGCGGTGCCCTCTTGAGGGCCTACTGGACAGAGATTAAGCGGTCACGGAGGTATCCTGAGCCGTTGTGGAGCGCTGGGAGCCCGAAAATAATAGCATACCCTTTCCCCGCCGCCTCTTCACCTCCCTCCTGCTGACATAGACCGATACATAAGGAGAAACCTCCAACAGCCTCCGAAAATTCCCAAAGGTTGCCGATACCCTCCGAATCTTCTGTTCCGAAGGCCACCAAGGTGCTCAAAGACCTACAGAGATCTTCAAAGACTTCCGCAGACGCCCGAAAAACAGAGTTGTAAAAACTTGCTCGTTCTTCCGCGCCTGTCCGCTCTCATGGACACATCGTAAAATGTTCAAGACTCAGCAGCGAGCACTCGGGGGTCAGCGACGACCTCCGAATGGGTGTAGTCCGCCACCGTACCCTTGGGCACGGAGTGGGCGTGTCCGCAGGTCCCTTGCCTAATCCTCTGAGCTTCACTCCTCACCTCTGAGGGTTCGTTAAGGGACCTGGAGCCCAATTTGCCAAATGTACGGAGGCTTCTCGTGTTTTGTCGCGTCTTGTCGCGTGATTTGTTCAGAGCCAAGAGGCCCCAAGACAGGCCAAGAGGGCCCAAAGAGGCCCCCAAGACGGTCCAAGAGGGCCCCGAGTCGCCGAAAGATCGCTCCAAGCCGCCCAGGATGGCCTCAAGATGGCCCAAGAGGCCTCCAAGACGCCCCAAGGCCTCCAAGTGGCCTCCCAAGAAGACCATCATTGATATTCCTGGGGTGTCTGAAAGATTTGGATGGTCTCGCCTTTTCCGCTTTCCGACGCTCCAAGACGGCCCAAGAGGCGCCCAAGACCACCCCAAGGCGGCCATAGAGGCATCCAAGCGGGCCCCAAGAGGGTCTGAGAGCGCCCCTAGACGGCCCAAGAGGCGCCTAAGACGGCCCAAGAGGGCCCCAAGACGGACCAAAAACGGAGCCCAAGAGAGGGAATACGAACCGAAAATCCGAGCCTTCCGCCCCAAGAGGCCCCCAGGAGGCTCCAAGAGGTGCCCAAGACGGCCCCAAGAGGCCCCCAAGAGGCCCCCAAGAGGCCCCCAAGAGGCACAAACGAGGCATAAGAGGCCCCAAAACGGCCCCCCTCAAAACTGCATCCAAGAGGCCCCCAAAAGGCATCCCACGAGATCCCAACGAACATCCTTCAAGTTTCATACCCACAGACCGGGACGGTTGAGTGATGGGCCGGCGGCCATTTGATATTTCTCTCCCCTGGGACCTCGAGTCCAAGCCTCCTAAGGCGTCCGAGGGCTTCCAAATAATTTCAAAGACTTCTTGAGATCTGCGAAGAGTTCAAACGAATGCCGACAGGCGCTCACAGCGAATCGCTGCTGCAACGCACTCGCGTTAGCATCCGACCAGCCCGCTGAGCGTGAGCGGTCTCACGAGCTCGTTCTGCTCACACCAGTCTTCCCCTTCGGAGAGGGGGGTCCAAATCCCTCTGGCCCCTCCTCCTGGGTCTGGAGGGGGCGTTCCGCGAGGGTGGGGGCCGTCCAAGATGACCAAGATGGCTACAAGATGGCCCCAGAGAACCCAAAATGGCATCCAAGATCCCTGGTTGACCCAAAAGAGGTTCCAGCTGAAATGGGGTGGTGCACTAGATGTGGTGCACTAGATTTGGTCCAAAACCTGTTTGGGAAAACAGTCATTGCTGATCAGCCAAAAAAGAACCCTAACCCTTTGGGAGGGGACCTAAGTTGGGAGGGCAAAAAACATTAGGGATAGGGGGTCTCTGCTACAGATGTATCAGACCAAACCGCCCAAATCCCATCAGCCCTTTAGGGCGGAAGGTGGTCTAGAGCGCTTCCTCTTCCAAACCCTTTCTCCCCCGTCGGGGAGGGGGTTATCACTGTTCCCTGTTGATAAATACCCCCTCCCCCAGGCGACTGGTAGACAACCAGGAACCATGAAGGCACGCCACCACCATCCCTTGTAGAAACAATACAAAACACACTCTGCCTCCAAATTCGGAGCATGCGCAGCCAACCCGATGCGGCCTCACACCACCATCCCTGTCAAAACACAATGCAGAGTACACTTGGCGGCGGCGGCGGCTGGGGCGGCTGCGGCGGCGGCGGTGGCTGCGGCGGCTGCGGCGGCGGCGGCGGGCGGCGCGGCGGCGACGCCGGAGGCGGCGGCGGCGGCGCGGAGGCGGCGGCGGCGGGCAGCGGCGGCGGCGGCGGCGGCGGCGGCGGCGGACGCGGCGGCGGCGGCGGCGGATTGGCCCCCAGTAGCTGCCCATCCAAAGACGACTGCTGAATATGCTGAGGCTCGGGCCAGTCTCGGGTGCTACGTATGTGTTGGGAGGGCGGGTGGGAGTGAGCGAGACGGCTTTCGGGCGGGGCGGGAGTCTTGACCCCTCCCCCTACCTCCTCCCCTAGACCTGGACGGAGGCGGTCGCGAGCGGTCAGAGCATCCAAGATGGCCCAAGACGGCTCCAAGAAGGCCTCTGAGAGCCCGAGAAGACATCCAAGATGGCTCAAGATAGCCCGAGATGCCTCAAGATGGCTTCCAAAATGCTCCAAGAGGACCCGAAAAGGTTCCAAGACGGCTCCAAGAGGCCTCCGAGACATCCAAGGAGGCCGCCAAGAGGCCAAAATCCTTCTAAACCCTAAGGAAAATCAATGAGCTGTGCCTTCTCGTCTGTTCGCTTCCGATGGCCACCCGAGGCCTCAAGATGGCTCCAAGATGGCCCAAGAGGGCACCAAGAGGGGCCCAAGAGAGCCTCAAGACGGCCCCAAGAGCGCCCAAGAGCGCTCCAAGAGCGCCCCAAGAGCGCCCCAGGAGGCGAGTTTAGAGGCTCTCGAGGGGCAGCGCTAATCAAGGAAACCCTCATGGTTGGTCGATGTCCTCCGAGATGGCCCCAAGAGCGTGTCCAAGGCCCCCAAGAGCGCCCCAAGAGGGCCCCAAGAGGCGCCCAAGAGGCCTCCAAGAGGCTCCTGAGAGGCCCCCAAGCCTCTTCGAGCGGATCCCTGAGGCACCCAAGATGCCCCCCAGACGCTCCAAGAGCCCCCCCCCCAAAAAAAACAAGAGGCATCCGAGGAGGCGGTTCTGATCGTCGTACTGTCCTCCTCCTCCTCCTTCTCCTCCTCCTCCTCCTCCTTATCCGCCTCTTCCTCCTCCTCCTCCCCCTCCTCCTCCTCCTCCTCCTCCTCCTCCTCCTCCTGCCTCCTTCCTTCTCTCTGTCCCCCGCCCCCTTCTCCTCCTGCGCCTCCGCCTCCTCCTCCTCCTCCTTCTCCTCCTCCTCCTCCTTTTCACTTCCAAGAGACACCAGGGGAGGCTCCGAGAGGCACTCAAGAGGCTTATGGCTCTTTTGTTCGCCCTGCTTCTTTTCCTTAGTATTACTTATATTCCTCCTTATCCTCCTGGCTATTTGGCTTACCCTCCTCCTCCTGGTCCCCCTTAATCCTCCTACTCATTATCTTCTTCCTCCTCCTCCTCCTCCTCCTCCTCCTCCTCCTCCTCCTCCTCCTCCTCCTCCTCCTCCTCCTCCTCCGCCTCCTCCTCATCCTATTAATCGTCCTCCTCCCCGCTCCCTCATCCATACATCCAGCCTCCTCCTCCTCCCTCCTTCACACGGTTCGGTTGTCCCCCTCTTTGCTCCCGCACTTCCCTTATCACCTCAGCTCGCCTGGGCATCGTTTCTGGATGGTGTGATGAGGATACTCTTTGTTTACAGCCGCAGGCGGAAGCGCCAGCGGCGGGAGGTCGCGCACGGGCCGCGGACGCGACTAAATTACCTAACGCGCGCGGGGCCGCGGATCAGGCGGCTCACGAAAGCGTCCAGGGCGGCGAGGCCAAGGCAATCCAGGAGCCAGAGGCAGCCCCTGAACGGGCATACAACGGCGCGTCCAACGGGCCTGAAGTAGGGACCGAGGAGACCAAGCGCAACCAAAATGGCGCGAGACGTCCCAACGTCCAGGTGCGAACGAGAGGAACGTACCCGAGGACGTCGACCCAAGCCTGACAAGTAGCACAGACGACTGGGGACGTAAGTCCAGCGGGGATCCCCACGGCGGCAGCGAGCCGCGACGCCAGAACAGCATCAAAGTGTGAAAAAGTTCCGAGAAACTTCTACACCGAGATGCTTCAGCCCAGACCCAGCGGGTGGAAGGGCGCCTGATGCACGCAACGCGATCGCGGCGTGTGCACATCAGAGTGTCTCAGTGCTGCCCAGAACGAGTCGGAGAGCACACGCGGGTCGAGACCGCGTATACCCAGGCAAGTCCCTCAAAGCCACTGATCCAGGGTCACGGTGGAAAGCCGTCCAGCATTGAGAGTTCCCGAGGACACCGATCCAGGGAGCCTGACGGGTACCACAGGCTGTCTGGGGACAGTCCAACGGAAAAAAGCTGACAGCGAACCAGGTCGCGACGCAAGAAAGCGCATCCAGGGTGTGGAGCATGATGACAAGAGTACCTTCCACAACTGAGATGCGACAGCCCAGATCCGACGAGTGGAAGGGCGCCGAGAGCACGATACACGGCAGACCCCGAGGAGTGTGCACATCTAAGGTGACTGAGCGCACCCAACCGAGTCGTCAAGCACCAGAGAGACGAGAGCGGCTTGTACCCAAGACGCGTCCCTCAGAGCCACTTGGATCCAGGGTGACGGCGGAAGGCCGTGCTGCTTGTTTGAAAGGTCCAGGGTGCCGGCGGAAGGCCGTTCGTTCGGTTAGAAAGTCCAAGGGGAAAGCCAGTGGACAGGCGAGCCGTGGCCCACTGACAGGCCAGGAAGGCCTGGCGGTGAGACATCTACAGTAGGGCCAGTGATGAGGATACGCGAAGCGTCTGGAATAGATGGTCCCTACTGCGAAGACGGGGACCTCAGTGAGGCCTCGTCTGCATCGTGTTATTAGGGTTATCAATTTGTATTGCTCGATGAACCGTTGCTGTCTCACTGACGACGTAATAAGACGTTTGGGCTCAACGCGCTGCGAGGTAAGGTATCGATGTAGCACGGACAACTGGGTAAGCATGCGGTCTTGCCATGCGCATTCTAAACAAATTCGGCACGAGAAGCAACCGCGAACGTTCATCCCGCAACATCCCCCGCCTGTGCTTCGAAGGTGGGGCACTGGCGGGATGCATACATGTGTGTACATAGATGCATCTCAGTATATATATACATATATATATGTGTGTGTCTGTATACATCGTCGTCCGCACACTTTCTGCCTGCTGCTACCAGGCGAGGTAGGCAGGAGGAAAGCAGCCAGGCGGAAGACGACGACGACGACGACGACGACGACGACGACTGCACCCGACCCCCAAACAGCGCTTGCACTGAAGCGGCCCTGTCCGGGGCCCACGCGGCGCCCCGACCCCCGAACAGCGCCTGCACCGAGCCGGACCCTGTCTGGGATCCACGCTGTCGCCCTGACTCTGTTTCACTCGGGAGGTGTCCAAGAGGGGGGGGTGCAAATCATGACTGGCGGCATGTGCGCGGCCCAGCGGGGGGGCCAGGGACGTAATGAAACAAGAAGAGGCGCCATGAAATCTAGGGAAATATCATGGCCCACGTCATGATATCCACCACCCCCTAGTCATCACCCCCCCCCTTTGCCGCCCCCGATTCACAGGGCTCTCGTTGGCAAGTAAGGCTGCCAGTCACCAGTCGGGCCCAAGCAGTCACGCTCGTGATCGAGGACCATCGCGCGCTTCGCGCGCGCGCTCAAGCTCTAGACGAAGTATCGACGAAGCCTGCTGCAGCAACACGAAATATCATCGGCGAAATGTCGAGCGTGTTCGTGGCCTCTTGGGGCCTCTTGGGGCGTCTCTGGAAGGCATCTTGGGGCTATCTCGGGGATCATGCGCAAGCCTCGGAAGCGCATCGGAGGCGAAAATGCGAGGACGCAAAAATACTGATTGTCCTCAGGTTTCCAATGAGTTTGACCTCTCGAGGGCTTCCTTGGAGGTCTCTTGGGCCGGGTTTGGGGCCTCTTGGAGGCCTCTTGGCAGTGTCTTGGGCGCTCGTGGGGAGCTCGTGGCCGTCGGGAAAAGATGTCCTAGGCCGTCCGAGAGCCCTTGCGGGGTGTCTCGGAACCTTTTGTGGGCCTTCCCGAGGCCCTCCTGGGGCTCCCTGGGAGGTCCGGGAGGGCGGTACCAGGGATTTGCCGAAGATGTTCCCAATGTAGGCGGCGCCCACATACATACATACATACATACATACAAACATACAGACAGACAGACAGACAGACAGACAGACAGGCAGACAAACAGACAGACATGCATGCATACATACATACATATACATACACATACATGAAAACATACCTGCATACATACATACATACATACATACATACATGCATGCATGCATGCATGCATGCATACTTGCATATACACACAGGCATACAGAGATACATATAGATACATACAGACAGGCAGATCTGCCTACCTACATATATACATACGTATATGCATACAAGCATGCATGCATGCATGTATGCATGGATACATACATGCATACAGGCATGCGCATACATTCATACATGCACGCATGCATACATATCTATACACAGAAATACATACATGCCTACGACATACCGTCATACATGCATGTGCACATGCCAGCAAGTATGCACATAAACATACATGCATCATACATGTACACACAGACAGCAAGACAGACAGACAGACAGACAGAAAGACAGACAGACAGGCAGGCAGGCAGACAGACAGGCGTACGTACGTACATGCATGCATACATGAATCGATACATGCATAAATATATACATGCAAATACACATTCATACATGCAGACACACCCACATACATAAATAGGTACCTACATTCAGTCGTTCGTTCATTCATACATGCATACATCTGTGCGCATGCATACATATATATAGAGAGAGATGCAAACGCATGCATGCACGCATACGTACATGCAGAGTTACCTACCAGCCTGCCTACATACCTACAAGTGCACAAACACGTACATACCTCTATATGTACATATATACATACATACATGCATGCATACATACATAAATACACACGTATATCCATACATACGCGTATGTATATGTAAACATATACATGTACACATGTGTATATAGAGAGATGCCCTGTCACTTCCATGCTCAGTATCCTCTTCGTGGTGTTCCTCCCCGTGTTCACCCTCCTCGTGTACATCCCTCCTCGGCAAGCACACACACACACACACACCAGCCTCCAAAGGACCCCCCCCCCGAACAAACAAGAAGTGTGTGCGGCGCCCGGGCGGGGGGGATTTGCGCCTCGTGGCCCAGCTCCAGCTCCGTGCGCAGCAGCTGCACCTTCGCCGCGCCCTTCGCCGCCATCTGCTCCTCGCGCCGCGCCTGGCTCCGCAGCCACCTCGCGGAGGGGGGGGGCAGGCGCTGGCGTAGGCCACCACTACCCCGCCGCTCCCTCCCCATATGGGACACAGAAGGACATGCTACCACGATGTACGTATGTTGGAGACGCGTGTCTGACGCACACTATGATACGCCGTGGCCGAAGCGGTACTGGGCTTACACTGCAAGATTGCGGAGCGCGCCTTTCCCCCCCGGCGGGGCCGACGCATACATAGAATAACCATGTCTGGGCGACGCCGACCCTAACCAAAAAGCCGCCACTCGACAAACGCTCCAAGAGGCTGCTGAGAGGCGCCCTGAGAGACTTCAGCCTGCCTCGAAGATTTTCTCCCCCTGCCTATGCTTTCTGTCGGGCGTCGGTGGAATGGCGTAAGCCTCTTGAATGTAGCCATGTCTGGGCGATGCCAACCCTACGCGTCCCCCAGCCGCCCTCCTCCTCCCGACCTCCAACGCATGTTGCTTCAATGCGGAAGTTTCTCGCCTGCTTCGGCCTGTAGGGGCTGGGCACTAGGGCCGTCATGAAACTACTCAAAATGAAGAGCCGACCATGGGGAAAGGACGGGACTTCGGGGGACCCTCTCTTGAATAACAATATACATCGGACCTCTGGGCATCATCACCATCATCAGCAGCAGAGCAGCATCAGCATCAGCAGCAGCAGGGTCATCAGCAGCATCAGCAGCATCATCATCAGCAGCAGCAACAGCATCATGCTCAGCAGCAGCATCACCAACTACAACAATGGCATCATCAGAAGCAGCAGCATTATCGTCATCGTCAGTGCCATCGTGATCATCCTCATCAGCATCAGCATCATCATTATCATTATCAGCAGCAGCATCATCATCAGCATAATCCTTATCATCATCATCAGCAGCAGCATCATCAGCCTCTTCATCACCATCAACAGCCTCATCCTCATCCCCATCATCATCGTCCTCATCATCAGCTGCATCATCATCAGCAGCATCCTCATAATCCTTATCATCAGCATCACCCTCATCAGCATCTTCATCATCAGCATCATCATCAGCATCAGCATCATCCTAAACATCATCAACATCAGCATCATCATTACCAGTCAGCATCAGCATCATCAGCAGCAGCATCATCACATTCATCATCATCAGAAGCAGCAGCATCATCAGCATCATCATCCTCATCGTGCCAACAGCATCAGCATCATCAGCATCATCATAGCAGCATCATCAGCAGTATCCTCAGCATCAGCATCATCACATTCCTCATCAGAATCGTCGTCATCAGCATCATCATCATCATCATCATCATCATCATCTTCATCATCATCATCATCATTATCATCATCATCAGCAGCAGCATCGTGGTGGTCATCAGCATCATCAGCATCATCAGCAGCAGCATCATCAGCAGCATCAGCATTATCATCATCAGCAGCAGCATCAGCATCAGCATCAGCATCAGCAGCAGCATCATCATCAGCATCAGCAGCATCACCATCAGCATCATCATCAGCAACAGCATCATCAGCAGCAGCGGCAACAACAACAACAATGGCATCATCAGAAGCAGCAGAATTATCGTCATCGCCAGTGCCATCGTGATCATCCTCATCAGCATCAGCATCATCATTATGATTATCAGCAGCAGCAGCATCCTCAGCCTCTTCATCACCATCAACAGCCTCATCCTCATCCTCATCATCATCGTCCTCATCATCAGCTGCATCATCATCAGTTGCATCATCATCATCAGCATCGTCATCATCTTGACCACCATCATCACCATCATCAGCAGCATCATCATAATCATTATCATCACCATCATCATCTTCATAATCGTGATCATCAGCATCAAAAACATTACCAGCAGCAGCTTCATCATCAGTATCATCATCAGCATCATCATGAGCAGCATCATCAGCATCAGCAGCATCATCATCATCATCAGCAGCAGCATCAGCACCAGCAGCATCATCATCATCAGCATCATCGTCATCATCTTGACCACCTCCATCACTATCAGTAGCAGCAGCAGCAGCAGCAGCAGCAGCAACAACAACAACAACAACAACAACAATTACTAGCACGTGGGGACACTCCGTTCTCACCAGTGCCAGGGTTTTCATAGGAGGCGGGCAATACCCCCACTTTGTGGGGGGGCCGGTTCAAGCTCTACCAAATTTCCAAACGACTCTTCGCCACCACCCACACCCAGCTTCCCGCCCTATGACGTTCGGACACTTCACTTCGTGGCATGCGGACGACCGTGGCTACTATTCAGGGCCCCGCGGCCGACGACGACGGCGTGCGCGCGCGAAGAAAAAACGAATGTGTCCCGCATGGTATTATTTGACAGGGATGATGGCCCTGGCAGGTGCGCAACCGTTGTCGCAGAAGTTCGAAAAAGTTGCTCGCAAAAGCCCGTTTGACAGAAATGTTTAAAAAGTGTTGGGTTTCCTACGAATCCGCAAGAGCGCGCGGGATGAGATTTTGACATTTTTTGTTGAAAAACCATTGGTTTTTTGATGTTTTTATGTTAAAATCGCTACGAACACTAAGGTTTTGGAAGGATTTCGTCTTGCGCGCGCGAATGTCCACTTTACCTTATTTTTTGCAAGGGATTCTTGAAATTTGATTATATTAGAACAAGAAATGTCATTTTCTATTGTTTTTTGCAAGGGAAAGCGGATTACAACAAAACAACCGGATCCTGTACACACCCTCTTTTCTGAGGCTTCCTCACGAAAATGATGAAAATGTAGCTGCGGCCTAGGCGGCGCAGGGGGGGCGCGCACCAGGGGGCCCAACAATAATTATTCTTTAGAATAATTAATGTTCAACAACAACAACAACAACAACAGCAGCAGCAGCAGCAACAGCAACAGCAACAGCAACAACAACAACAACAACAACAACAACAACAACAACAACAACAAAAGCATCACCCCTCTCGTCCTTGTCCCGCCCCGAAGACCGGCCTGCGCCCTTGGGCGCTGGTGTACTCCTGGACGGCGACGCGGTCCTGAGAGGCCCCAACTGCGGACGAGGGGGGTGAGGGAGGGGAAGAGGAGGGAAGGGGAGGGGGAAAAAGGAAGGAAAACAAGGAGGGGCAGGAGGAGAGGAAAAGGAGAAGGAAGAGGAGGACTAGGAGGAGGAGGAGGAGGAGGACGAGGTGGAGGAGGGGGGGAAGGAGGGGGGAAGAGGGGGCAGCAAGGGGGGTGGGGAAGAAGAAGGGGGATTGGGGAGAGGTGGTGGTGAGGCGGGGGAAGGGGGCGAGGAAGGAACAGAGAGGGGGACAGGTGGTGATGAGGAGGCGGGGGCAGGGGAGGGGGGAGTGGGAAAAGGCGTCGGTGAGTGCCTGCACCGACCCGAGGCACGCAGAGAGCGCATGCCCGCGGCAGCAGACGGCCTGCCTCGGCCTCGGTTCCGTGCCCCACGGCCCTCCGGCTCGTTCCCGTGCGCTGCCGATCTCCTCGGCTCGGCCATCCCTCGCATCCTCGCGCCGTGATGAGGACAAGATCCAAACAGAGAACGAAGGAACAAAAAACGGCGGGAGGTCTCTGGCCGTTTCGGCCCCTGGGGGCCCTCACTGGGCCCCGGGACCGCCAAGGCACAACTCGGGACGAAGAGCCTGTCCCGGGGAAGGGATGCAGACCTCCGGGGAGCCCAGCTGTTGAAGAGCACGACGTCAGCTGCGTGGCCTCGACGGCTGCCCCCCACCGCCATCAGTTTGGCGCCGTGCCCTAGCGGCCGCCGATCTCCTTTGTTCGGCCCGGTCCCCGGCCGTCCCGGGGTCGGGGTGGCCCCCCACACACGTCATCACCGCCACGGCTCTCCTCACCGTGTGGGGGCACGTGCGCCAGGCTCACTCGCGTGACAGACAAAAAGCAGAGCCAGCGGGGGGGGGGGGGGGGCGGAGAAAGATGAGGCACAGGAGGGAGGAGAGGGAGAACGGAGAGGAGGTGGTAAGGCACGGCGGAGGACAGGGGGCGGGAAGGGGGAAGAGAGACGAGACCTGAGGGGACAGGGTGAGCAGGGGGCGGGGAGAGGGAAACGGGCGGAGGCAAGGCGGGCGAACAGAGATGCGAGGCAGAACGTTGGAAAAAAAGAAGGCGGGGAGGTATGAGAAAGGGCTGAGGGCAAAGGGAAAGAAGAAGAGAGTAGAGAAGAGGAGAGGAGAGGAAAGGAGAGGAGAGGAGAGGTGAGGAGGAAAGGGGTACTAGGGCGGTGGCAACGGAAATGAACGAAGGACAGGAGAGAGGGAGGGAGAGAGCACACAGGGAAGGAATACACAAGACAGACGAGGGAGGAGAGGATCACCGCGTGGCTGGAGGAGGAGGAGGAGGAGAGGAGAGGAGGGGAAAGGAGAGCGAAGAGGAGTGTAAGAAATCACATGATAGGAAGACAGCGAGTAGTAACGGAGAGGCAAGAGGAGACAGGACAGACAAGAGAGAAGAAACTATGCGTGATACCACACATATGCATGAAACGTTGTTTGATACACCTGTATACAAAGTGTGAGAGAGAGAGAGCAGACACGTACCAAACACGAAAAGATAAATGAGACCGATAGGAAGAACAAACAACAAAATGCGATGCCTTGTGAAATGCGACGACGTGATCTATTCGCTGGCAAATCTCGCAAGGCCACGACTGAAGTAAGCGATAAGCCATTGCCGGCAAATCCCACCATGCACAAGACATAGAGGGTGAAACCCGACCGCGCAGGGCCACTATTCGGGCGGGCGGATCGGGTCAGGCCAGCGACCCTGACAGGCGGATTGGGGCAGCGGACGCTAACGGGCGGGCCGGGGGGGGCGGACCCTAACAGGCGGGCGGGTCGGGTCGGGCGGGGGGGACGGACAGGGTGGAGTCCATCGCGGATATCACCAACGCACGGTTACCCGTCGTGTGGGACTGCGTATCAGCACCACTTCCACTCTGCATCGCGGACGGGGTCATCGGCTGGCCTTGCGATGCACGGGTTCACGCACCGCG
>CAUYUJ010018711.1:20000-30000 GCA_963575745.1 Prorocentrum cordatum
GCAGGAGGAATACGGACAACGCTCTGAGGCCTCGCGCAGCGCTGCCAGGTGACGTGCAGCGTCAAGTGCGCACGGCAGCTCGAGGGATGCGCCCGGGCGAGCAGCAACGTCACCCTCCGTCCCCCACTCCTCACACTTTTCCCACCCTCATCCCATGCTCACCTTCTGCCCCTCCTCCGCCTCCAACGCCCCCCCTCCTCCTCCCATTCCCATCCTGTTCTCCTCCCCCTCCTCCTCCTCCTCCTCCCCCCTCCTCCTCTCCTCCTCCTCCTCTTCCTCTCTCCTCTCTCCTCCTCCTCCTCCTCCTCCTCCTCCTCCTCCTCCTCCTCCTCCTCCTCCTCCCCCTCCTCTCCTCCTCCTCTCCTCCTCCCTCCTCCTCCTCCTCCTCCTCCTCACCTCCTCCTCCTCCACCTCCCACTCACCTCCTCCTCATCGTCCTCCTCCCCCTCCTCTTCTCCTCACCCTCCTCCTCCTCCTCCTTCCTCCTCCTCATCCTCCTCCTCCTCCTCCTCCTCATCATCATCATCATCATCATCATCATCATCATCAACATCATCATCATCATCATCATCATCATCATCATCATCATCATCATCATCATCACCATTATCATCATCAGCAGCATCATCATCAGCATCCTTCTCCTCCTCCTCCTCCGCCTCCTCCTCATCTTCCTCGCCTTCCTCCTCCTCCTCCTCCTCTGTCTCTTCCTCTTCCTCCTCCTTCTCTTCCTCCTCCTCCTCCCCCTCATGCTCCTCCTCCTCCTCCCCCTCTTCTTCCTCCTCCTCCTCGTCTCCTCCTCCTCTTCTTCTTCTTCGCAGTATGATTCTTATGTTGCTTATTATTATTCGTATTGTTCTTAGTATTCTGATTAATCGTAGTATTCTTCTTTATGCGTAGTAGTATCAGTGGTAATGGTATCGTCATGTTCTTCTTAGTAGTGTATGTTGCTTATTGCTGTCACTAGTATTTGCCTTATTATTATTGTTAGCATTACTACTAGTGTTATTATTGTTACTATTAATAGTAGTACTATTAGTATTATGAATAATAATAGTGATAATATTATTAGTATTATTTTTATTATTATTATTACTATTATTATTAGTATTAGTAGTAGAAGTAGTAGGAGTAGTAGTAGTAGTAGTAGTAGTAGTAGTAGTCTTGTTCGTAGTATTGTTCATATTCTTATGAGTATTATTATTAGTATTATTATTAGTAGTATGATTATTGATATTCTGCTTAGTGTTATTCTGAGTCTGCTTCTTCCACCTCCTCCTCCTCCACCTCCCCCTCACCCTCCTCATCCTCCTCGTCCTCCTCCCCCCCTCTTCCTCCTCCTCCTCCTCCTCCTCCTCCTCCTCCTCCTCCTCCTCATCATCATCATCATCATCATCATCATCATCATCATCGTCATCTTCATCATCATCATCAGCATCCTCATCATCATCATCAGCAGCATCATCCTCATCAGCAGCATCATCATCATCATCATCATCATCGTCATCATCATAATCAGCATCATCATCAGCATCATCCCCATCAGCATCATTCTCCTCCTCGTCCTCCGCCTCCTCCTCCGCCTCCTCCTCATCATCTTCCTCGCATTCCTCCTCCTCGTCCTCCTTCTCTTCTGCCTCTTCCTCCTCCTCCTCCTCCTCCGCCTTCTCTTCCTCCTCCTCATCCCCCATTATGCTCCTCCTCCTCCCCCTTTTCTCCCTCCTCATCCTCGTCTCCTCCTCTTCTTCTTCGCATTATGAGTCTTATGCTTCTTATTAGTAGTAGTATTCTAAGTAGTCGTAGTATTCTTCTTATGCGCATTAGTATTATCAGTGAAATTAGCGTTATTGCTATTATTACTTACTAGTGTTATTAGTAATATTATTATTATTAGTAGTAGTAGTATTATTATTATTAGTATTATTATTATTATTATTATTATTAGTATTATTTTTGTTATTATTTCCTTGCCTTCTTCTTATCCTCATCATTAGTATTCGCCTGCCTTTTAGTAGTATTATTCTCCTCCTTAGTATTATGAGTATTATTGTTCTGTTTGGTATCATCATTATTGTGTTTCTTCCTCCTCCTGCTCCTCCTCCTTTCCTTATCCAAACTTCTCCCTGTCGCACCCCGAGGCTGGTCGAAAGAGCGGGCCTGGCGTTTCGCCTGAGACTTCCTCGCCATGTATGACCCTGAAGCTGAAATTGGCAACAGATTCACAAATGGAGGGCGGGTAGATTTCGGAATGTGGCTCTCGCCTCAGCGCCACGCACATGCGTGTTAAACAGTTGCAAGAGGTTCACGGTTTGAGGGCGGGCCGCTATTAAATGTGGCTCTCGCCTTCAAACAAATCGCGAGAGATTCACGGCTTGTAGGCGGCTTGTTTTCAAAATGTGGCTCTCGCCTCAGCGCCACGCACATGTCTTTTAAACATAGGCAGCGAGCTTCACTGATTGAGGGCGGCTCGTTTTCAAACTGTAGCTCTCGCCTCAGCGCCGCGCACGTTCCTTGTTAAAAGCTGCAAGCTTCCACGGACTCCCATGGTCAGTGTAACAAAAATGGGGTTTGAGACAGATTCAGTATTAGGAGGGCGTACCAGTTACCTTGATTCGCGGAGTTGAAGTCCCAAGAATGGCGTTCTGGTACGAGTCAAGATCGTCAAGGCGCAACAGTCAGGTTGATCCGTGACGTTGAGGTCCCGAGAAGAATGTTATGGCATGCTTCAGGGTCTTCAAACGGTTGTCTTCCAACGGGGCAGTTCCCTCAGTGGAAATGCACCCTTGTAGGGGCCTGTGAAGGGGGAGCTTGGAGGGAGGGGTTATGCCAACATCGTTGATGGCCCCCGGGTTTACACTGGTCCTCCTCCTCCTCCTCCTCATCCTCCTCATCCTCATGCTCCCACCGCTCCTCGTCTTCCATCTGCCCCTCCTCCTCCTCCTCTTCCTCCTCCTCCTCCTCCTCGTCTTCCTATTCCTCCCCTCCTCCTCCTCCTCTTCCTCCTCCTCCTCCTCATTCTCCTCCAGCTCCCACCGCCCCTCGTCTTCCAATTCATCTTCCTCCTCTTCCACCTCGAACTCCTCATCATCCTCCTCCTCCTCCTCCTCCTCCACCTCCTCCTCATCCTCATCCTCATCCTCATCATCATCATCATCATCATCATCATCAGCATCAGCATCATCATCATCATCATCATCAATCATCATCATCATCATCATCATCATCATCATCCATCTCTCCCCTCCTCCTCCTCCTCCTCATCCTCCTCCTCCTCCTCATCATCATCATCCTCCTCCTCCTCCTTCTCCTCCCCCTCCCCCTCCTCCTCCTCAAGACCGTCCCACGGCTGCAACAGAACCGATAACCGATAGAACCGCCAGCGAAACCGAAACAGACCGAAATCGGCGGGGCGCGAGCAGCGCGGAAGGGCGCAAGGGCACGGCAACGACACGACAACCGACAGAACCTAACCGATCGAACACAGCTGACCGAGCCGTGAACACCCTTGCTCCTCCGCCTCCTCCTCCTCCTCCTCCTCATCATCATCATCATCAGCAGCAGCATCATCCTAAATAGAAGCATCATCATCATCATCATCATCATCAGCATCATCATCATCAGCATCAGCATCATCATCATCATCATCATCATCATCATCATCAGCATCATCATCATCATCATCATCATCATCATCATCGTCATCATCATCAGCATCAGTCGCAGCAGCATCATCATCAGCATCAGCTGCATCATCAGCATCATGAGCATCAGCATCAGCAACATCATCACCATCAGCATCAGCATCATCACCATCAGCATAAGCAGCATCATCATCAGCAGCATCCTCCTCATCATCAGCATCAACATCATCATCATCATCATCATCATAATAATCATCATCATCATCATCATCATCATCATCATCATCATCATCATCATCATCATCATCATCATCATCATCATCGTCAGCATGGTCATCAGGAGCATCATCATCATCATCGTCATCATCATCAGCATCCGCATCGGCACCATCATCTTTATCACCAGCACCATCAACCGTATTATCATCAGCATCATCGCCATCGCCGTGATCAGCATCATAATCATCCGCAGCATCATCATCGCCATCATCATCATCATCATCAGCATCATCATCATCGTCATCATCGTCATCAGCATCAGCATCTTCAGCAGCATCATCATCCACATCGTCATCATGAGCATCATCAACAGCATCGTTATCAGCAACATCACTACCTGCATCATCATCATAATCAGCATCAGCATCAGCATCAGCATCAGCATCAGTAGCATCGTCACCATCAGCATCATCATCATGATCTGCATCATCATCATTATCATCGTCATCATCAGCATCGTCGTCATCAGCATTAAAATCATCCACACCATCATCCTCATCAGCATCATCATCTCCAACATCAGCATCATCAGCATCGTCATCAGCATCATCATCGTCCGCAATATCATCATTAGCAGTAGCATCATCATCATCATCATCATCATCATCATCATCATCATCATCATCATCATCCTTGTCATCAGCATCATAATCATCCGCATCACCGTTGTCATCATCATCATCGTCATCGTCATCAGCATCATCAGCATCATAATCATCCGCATCATCATCAGCAATCATCATCGTCATCATCGTCAGTGGCAGCATCACGACATCAGCCGAATCAGCATCATCATCATCATCAGCAGCATCAGCATCATGATCATCAGCATCAGCAGCATCGTCATCGTAAGCATCAGAATGTTCATCCGCATAAGCATGATCATCATCAACGTCATCATAATCAGCAGCAGCATCGTTGTCATCATCATCATCATCATCATCATCAGCAGCAGCATCATGATCATCATCATCATCATGATCATCGTCATCACCATCAGCATTATCATGATCATCATCATCAGCATCATCAACATCAGCATCATCAGCATCGTCTTCGTCGTCAGCATCATCATCAGAATCATCAATATCACCATAATCGTCATCATTATCATCGTCAGTATCGTCATCGTCATCGTCATCGTCATCGTCATGATCATCACCACCATGAGCATCATCATTTTCATCCGTATCCACATCATCCTCATCACCGTCATCATCATCAGCATCATCATCAACATCATCACCATCATCATCGTCATCGCCACCACCACCCCCACCATCACCATCATCATCTCACCAACATCATCAGCATCAGCATCATCATTATCATTACCATGACCATCATCATCAAACCATTATCATCAGCATCGACATTATCATCATCATCGAAAGTCGCAGCATCAGCATCATCATCATCAACAACATCATCATCAGCAGCAGCATTACCCTCATCGTCATCATCATCATCCTCATCATCATCATCCTCATCCGAATCCTCCTAAACATCATCATCATCATCATCATCATCATCATCATCATCATCATCATCATCATCGTCATCGTCATCGTCATCGTCATCGTCATCATCATCCTATTCCTCTTCATTTTCCTCTTCGTCTTCCTTGTTCGTATGTCTCCTTCTTCTCATCCTCCTCCGCCTCCGCCTTCTCACTCCCAGGAAGTCTCCAGGGTCTTCCAGAAGTCCCACTAAGCCGAAAACTTCCAGAAATCGCTGGGGGCCTCCAGATGTATCTGGAGGCTTCCGGAAGCCAGATCCTCGGCAGCCGCTTGCACAACATCGAGGTGAAGTCGGTGCGACCGACGCACAATCACGGGCAGGAAAGATGCCTTGACAGGGCATCCCCCACCCGCCCCCCGAGAACCAACCCAGGCAAGAGGAAGCCAGCAGATTTCGACGCGCGTCCGTGCGGCCAGCGAGAGCCACATCCTCCTCCTGGGGGTTCTGGAACCCCCCCCCCTTCAAGGATGGGGGGAGGGGGGGGTTCGGACCCCCCCCCCCCTGAAGGGGCGGGGGGGTGGTCGAAAATCTCACCCCCCTTTGAAGGGGGGGACGGGGGGGGAGTTCTGCGAGCACACCCCCCCTTTTCAATTACAGGGTGATCCAGTGGTGCGCTTTCATCATCACCATCATCATCATCAGAATCATCATCAGCAGCAGCATCATCAGCAGCACCGTCATCAGCAGCAGCATCGTCATCATTATCGTCACTATCATCGTCAACATCCTCATCCTCATCCTCACCATGGCTATCATCATTATCATCATCATCATCGTCGTCGTCATCATCAGAATCGTCGTCATCATAATCATCAACGTCATCATCACCATCGTCATGATCGTCATCGTCGTCATCAGCATCAATATCATCATCGTCATCATCAGCATCATCAGAATTATCATCCTCATCCTCATCCTCATCATCATCGTCGTCGTCATCACCACCACCATCACAGTCATCATCACCGTCATCAAAACCATCATCATCCTCATCATCATTATCATCATCATCAGCAGCAGCATCGCCCATCCTCAATCATCAACCCTCCACTCGCACCATCGCGCTTGTCCGGGAGCGTCTCGCTTGAGACTTCCTTCAGAGTCATTATGCTGAAGCTGGAAACTCACCTTGTTACAAAGTTGAGAGCCAGCCGTTTTTCACAATGCTGCTCTCACCTAGCACCGCGCACGTGTGTTGCACAATCGTCCAACTTCTACAAGGATGGAGGGCCGGTCTTTTTTTTCAGAATGCGGTTCTTGTCTCAGCGCCGCGCACATTCGTTTGCAAAGCGGCCACTTCGTTGTCGAAACGGCGCCCTCGCTTGAGATCTCCTCCAAATCCATGACCAGAAGTTTCAAAGTGTGCTGTGCCTACGTACACGGATGAACAGCGCCCCCTTTTCGAAATGAGGCAGTCGTCTCAGATTTCCGCAATTTCTATGACCAGACGAGGGAATAGGTCTTATGCAGATAGAGAGAGAAGATCCTTTTTCATAACGGGGATATATGTAGACCTCCTTGATCTTGTTGATCGTACCTTTTTGCAGAGCCTTCCAGCTAGAAGGACGAAAGATGGACCCTATACGAGATGGGGTCTCGCCTGAATGGCTGGACCCCACTTGGTGGTCGTCGTGTTTCTTTCTTCTGGGGGACGCTTGCCACAGTGGAGAAGAAGTACGACCGCGACGTATGAGGAGAGAACTTTCGACAAGACGGTGTAGTGCACCATCGTTAATGCATTATGGGTTTTCCCTGGTCCTCCTTCTTCACCTCATCCTCATCCTCGTATTATTATTCCTCCTCCTCTTCCTTCTCGATCCTCCTCCGTAGGAATCAATCTCTGGGCATGCCCAATGTTGCGTTCGAACTTGCTTGCTTCAGGAAGTCCAGCTGTGGCGACGAGAACGCCCCCTGGAGGCCGGGCGGGGGCAAATTAAAGAACGGGGGCGAAGGACCCAACTATATGCAGCTGCGAGCATCGCGAGGCAAGTGGAAGGGAGGGGGGGGTCTGGCAAGAGGGTTGGGGCGTGGGCGGGGGGAAAGCGGACATAGGCGAGCGGAAGGTCTTCTTACTTCGGCGACGGTTTCGCCAAGTAGTTGGATTTTGCGGGATTTGATCCGCGAGGCCTGACATGAGGAACGGCCGGCCCGAGTCTCGCCTTCTCTCGACTTCCCAACTGCATGGCCTCGCGCCGCGAACGACCCGCGCGCGTCGCTGGAATCCTCTCGGGGCGACCAACGCGCATAGCAAAGACTCCCTGCGCTCTGCCTCCAAGTGCGGCCCGACACCTGCGCGCTCTACCTGGCGCCCCGGCCCTTGTCAGCCACTTGATGTTTCTGACCCCGCGCCACGGACGACCCACGCAAGTCGCTCGTCACGCGTTGCAGGGCGTTCGCGGGGTGTGCCGAATCAAATGCAAGTACACCTTGCGGACTCTGCCGCTAGGGCCTTCCGTGGAGCTCGCCACAGGGCCACAAAACGTCTGACGGGTGCGCAGAATCGGATGAGGGTACGCCATGTGGACTCTGCCGCTGGGGCCTTCGGTGGAGCTCCCGATGGAGCCACGAAGCGTGAGAGGGGTGTGCCGAATCGCGTGCGGCAAAGCCGTGCGGACCCTGCCGCTGAAGCTTCCAGTGAAGCTCCCTATTGGTGCACGAACCGTGCGAGAGGTGTGTCGAATCGGGTGCGGGTGCGCCATGCGGACCCTGCCACTGGGGTCGTCGGTGGAGATGGTTGTGGGGGTAGCAAACGTGTGAGGGGTGCATCGAAGTTGTTGGCTTGCGGAGGGCAGAGGCGGGATGGGAGGAGGGCGGAGTGAGCGGGAGGAGGCGGAAGGAGAGAGCGCGGCGGCCTCTCCAAAACGAAGACCCAACTCGACACAGTACGGTTGGGAACTAGTCACGCCTGGCGAACTTGGATCCCCCATCCTGCTCCTCCCCTCTTCTTCATCATCCTCCTCATCGTCGTTGCCGACTCCGTCACCAGCATCGAATTTATAATAGTAAGGATAACCGCAACAATACTGATCATAAAACGAATAAGCCCTCAACAACAAATCGCCAACAGCATCATCCTCAACAACAACAGCATCATTCGCAGCATCGCAATAATAATGATAAGGACCATCATCATCAGCAGCGTCAGCATCATTAGCATCACCAGAAGCAGCATCGTCATCATCATGATCATCCGCATCATCATCCTCATCATCATCATCATCATCATCATCATCATCATCATCATCATAATCAGCAGAAGCATCACCATCAGCATCATCAGCATCAGCATCATCGTCAGCATCGCCGCCATCACCATCATCATACACATCAGCATCATCATCATCCTCGTCAGCAGCAGCAGCAACAGCATCGTCCTCATCGTGATCATCATCAGCAGCATCACAAACGGTTTCATCAGTACCACCACCACCATCATCAGCAACATCACCATCATTATCAGCACCATCATCATGTTCATCAGCATCATCATCATCATCATTGCCATCCGCATCGCTATCATCATTATGAGCAGCATCCTCATCATCGTCGTCATCAGCATCTTCAGCTGTGTAATCTTCCTCACCAGCATCGTTGGCGTGGTCATCCTCATCATTTGTGTCATCATCCTCCCCATCAGCCGCGGCCGCATGATCATCATCATCATCATCAGCAGCAGCAGCAGCATCGTCATCATCATGATAATCATCCTCATCATCATCACCGGCATCAGCATCACCATCATCATCACCCCCACCATCATCATTAGACACATCAAGATTATCATCAGCATCAAACTAATCCTCGCCATCAGAATCATCATCCTCATCGTCATCAACATCATCAGTTGCATCATCCTCTTCGTCAGCATCATCATTATCATCATCAGCATCATCAGCATCAAACTAGCCCTCGCCATCATCATCAACATCATCAGCATCATCAGCAGTAGCATCATCATCTCCGTCAGCATCATCATGATCATCATCATCATAATCAGCATCAGCTTCGGCATCAGCATGAGCTTCATCGTCATCAGCATGATCTGCATCATCATCACCATCAGCATCATCTTCAGCATCATCATGATCATCACCATCATCATCTTCGTCATTGCCATCGACATCGGCATCGACACCATCATCACCACCACAATTACCATTTCCGTAGCCACCTCCACCCCCATCACCATCATCGCCACCATCATCATCGCAATCCTCCTCCTTCTTCTTCACCTCCTCCTCCTCATCATCATCATCACTTTTCCTCCTCCTCCTCCTCCACCTCCTTCTCCTCCTCCTCGCTCGCTCGCTCTCGGCCTTGGTGTCGTGCAGACGCGGCCACCTTCCTCCTCCGCCTCTTCCTCCTCTCCTCCTCCTCCTCCTCCTCCTCCTCCTCCTCCTCCTCCTCCTCTCCTCCTCCTCCTCCTCCTGCTCCTCCTCCTCCTCCTCCTCCTCCTCCTCCCCCTCCTCCTCCTCCTCCTCCTCCTCCTCCTCCTCCTCCTCCTCTCCTCCTCGCCTCCTCGCCGATCCTCCACGATCGTCCTCGATACTCCTCGATGC
>CAUYUJ010018711.1:35000-37323 GCA_963575745.1 Prorocentrum cordatum
CAACGCTACACGCCGGCGCGGAGTCGACATCGAGTCGGACCGGCAGCGCCGGGATGCGCAACGGCGTCGTGCAGGCCTCGGCCCGCCTCGGATCGTCGGAGCATCGGAGCTCCTCCTCCTCCTCCTCCTCCTCCTCCTCCTCCTCCTCCTCCTCCTCCTCCTCAGGCCAGCTGAACTCAATGCCGAGTCAGCTGGATCGGATCGAGCTGGACCCTGCCATGGCAAGACCCACCCTATGCCATGGGGGTCGGTGCGCACGCCCCGAGAGGGCATGCAGCACTGATCCCAGAGGCCCCCGACAGGCCTGGCCAGGCCCGCTGCTGGCGTGCGGCCGCGGTCCTGCTCTCCGGAGGCCTCCGGAGAGCCTCCAGCCTCTCGGAGGTCCCCGGAGGCATCCCGAGGCCTCCGAGGGCGCCCAGAAGCCCCAAGTGGGGGCCGGAAGCCGCCGCCCCGGGCCTTGTTCCTCACTTCCCGCAGCTTCTGCTTCGCGGCGATCAGCTTCTTCTCCGCCGCCGCCTTCGCGAAGGGGTCCGCGTACGGGTTCTCGCCCTCCTCGTGGGCGGCCGCCAGGGCCAGGGGAGGGCAGGGTGCGTAGTCGCAGCCCGAAGGAGGGGCGAGAGGTGACGAGTGGAGGAGAGAGAGGAGGAGCAGCAGGAAAAGATGCGGAGGACCGTGAGGAGGAGAGGGGGAGGTGAAGGAGGACGGGGAGTAGGTGTGGGGAGGAGGAGGAGGAGGAGGAAGAGGAGGAGGAGGAAGAAGAAGAGGAGGCGGTGGAGGAGGAGGAGGAGGAGGTGGAGGAGGGGGGGGAGGAGGAGGGGGAGAAGGTCGCCAAATTTCCCAACCCTACGATGTTAGCCGCCCTGACTCCTTTACCTCGTGGATGAACGATCGGGCCTCCTTGGCCTTTTTGACGCTGCCGTATCCCCAGCGAGGCCTCCAATCACCACTCTCCTCGTCAAAGACGAGCTTGCTCCTCTTTCTCTTCCTCATGTTGCGCTCCTCCATGAACTGTTGCCAGCGCGTCTTTGGCTTTTGCTTGGGCACCGGTTTCTGACGCGGCAGCCTGAACAGCTCCTCATGAGGGAGCTCGGCCACAGTCCCCTCTTCCAGCTGCTTGCGCGGCAGGGCATAGATCTTGTTCACGAGCAGCTGCACGGAGTCGCGGGTATACTCCAAGAAGTCGACCTTTGGATGCAGCGGGCTTATGTCGAACGCCGCCATGTGCCTTAGGTCGTAGGTGAGGTTGTCCTCCCGCGATGCGGCCGCGGGCTTCAGCGTGGCGGGCTCTGCCTCCGCCGAAGCCGGGCCTCTCGCCGCCGGCGCCTTCGCCGCCTTGCCTCGGCCCGCCTTGGAGGGGGAGAGACAGACAGGGGGTGGAAACTGGCTCGGGAGGGGGAAGCATCGAGCTCGAATCTGCGATGCAATGCCGATGGATCGGCGATGGACCCCCGATAGGGTATCCGCACTTTCCTGGGCGGGGTGGGCTATCGGGCCACTACCGGCAATCAGTGGGCATTCGGGGCCCGATGCGTTTCTCCCTGAGCCAATCCCGAATGGGTTTCCCGGTCATAGCTCGGGTCCGCAGCCCCCGTGCGAAACGATCCGAGCACCCCCGGAACGCTCTCAGCGAGGCGCGCTGGAACGCATGCCGAGGCTGGGAAACCGCCGGGAACCGACGAGAATGTCAAAGACCGTCTCGAACCTCCACTCCCTGACCCCTGACGCTTCGAGGAGATAGAAAGGGACCGATACCGCCGCTCCCTGGACGTCTCCTGGTGTGCGTTCTGATCAGAAACTTGAGGAGAGTCCAGCATTGGCGACGAGGCCTCTCCAGGACAAGCAGCGGTGAGGGTGGCCCTGATAGGTCTTCAGACACCCCAGTAGGGGGCAACAAATTATTTGTTCGGCAGCCTTATTGAAGGACTGGTCCGCCCAATGAGGGGTAACTAAATAGTTTGTGCCACGGCACCCGCCTCCCTCCTCCTCCTCCTCCTCCAAGTCCTCCTCCTCCTCCCTCCTCCTCCTCCTCCTCTTCCTCCTCCTCGTCCTCGTCCTCGTCCTCCTCCTCCTCTTCCTTCCTCCTCCTCCTCCTCCTCCTCCTCCTCCTTCTCGTAAAAATATTATTAATACTATTACTATTACTCCTCCTCCTCCTCCTCCGCCTCCTCCTGCTCCTTCTCATCCTTCTCATCCTCCTCTCTTCTTCTTAGCATTAGTATCAGTATTCGTCTTAGTATTATTAGTTGCTTTCTTCTTATCAGTAGTATTACTAGTATTGGTACTACTTTCACTAGCATTATTAGTATTACTATTATTCTTGATC
>CAUYUJ010018711.1:37423-44923 GCA_963575745.1 Prorocentrum cordatum
CATCATCATCATCATCATCATCATCATCATCATCATCATCATCATCATCATCATCATCATCATCATCAGCATCAGCATCAGCATCAGCATCAGCATCATCATGATCATCATCACCATCTCCCTACCAATCCCTCCTCCCTCGCTTCCTCCTCCTTCTCCTCCTCCTTCTCCTCCTCCTCCCTACCTCCCTACCTCCATACCTCCCTACCTCCCTACCTCCCCACCTCCTTACCTCCCTACCTCTCTACCTCCCTACCTCCCTACCTCCCTACCTCCCTACCTCTCTACTTCCCTGCCTCCATGCCTTCCTACCTCCCTACCACCCTACCTCCCTACCTCCCTCCCTCCCTCCTCCCTACCTCCCTCCCTCCCTCCCTCCCTCCCTCCCTCCTCCCTCCTCCCTCCTCCCTCTGCCCGTTTCCCTCCTCCCTCCCCTCCTTCCTCATCACTCCTCCCTCTCCTCCTCCTCCTCCTCCTCCTCCTCCTCCTCTCTCCTCCTCCTCCTCCTCCTCCTCACCACCACCACCACCACCACCACCACCACCTCCTCCTCCTCCTCCTCCTCCTCCTCTCCTCCTCCTCCCTCCTCCTCCTCCACCTCCTCCTCCTCCTCCTCATCCTCACCTCCACCACCACCACCACCTCCTCCTCCTCCTCTTCCTCCTCCTCCTCCTTCTCCTCCTCCTCGTGCCATTCCTAAGGAGGAGGAGGAGGAGGAGTGTTTAGGACCAGTCCTATTCACCGCCGAGAGAAATGGGGGGGAACCAAAGCTAAAGGCCTTTAGCGGTTGGCTATCGCTTCCGTTTTCGAGCCTTGGGCGGCCGAGACGGGGCGCTGGCGCCAGTCCCGGCGGTGGGCTCGGGGGCGGCCGCCGCCGCCGGCGCCTCGGCGGTGGGCTCGGCGGCGGCCGGCGCGAGGGCCCCCGAAGGGCCATCCGCAGGTGCCACCGGGGCTGCCGACATCTCGCGCGCGGGGGCGGCCCTCGCGAGGCAGGCCCTCGGCGGGTGCTCGTGCGCGGCACGGGGGGGCCAGAGAGCCGCCTCGGGAGGGAGGCCAGAGCGCTTGGGCCAGCGTGCGCACGGGCGCCTGCCGTAAGCCCTGAGATCCGGGCGTTGCCGGTCTGCCACGCCGGGCGTTGGGCCGCTCCCCTGGGGCAAGCGGGGCTAACTCTGCTTCGCCTTCGTGAGTCGGCGTTCTCGCACGGCTCTGGGGCCCAGGACCACCAGGGATCGCTCCAGCTCGGAGAGAAAGGTACAGAAAGACAGGGTCTAGAGCTCTGGTCGTGGTGTTCCGCGAGCTGCCGCAACGCTGGATACCAGGGAAGCTGGAAATACACATGGCTGGATTCATACGCCGGTGGGGCAAGAAAACAACATCAATGACACGCCGTCGTGGGAAACCCATCAGCGTCCGACCTCGATCTCATACCTCGGTCCGACTGGAACAGGGTACATCCTGGGCATTTTCTCAACCTGGGTCGACTCCTCACGGCCCCAGGGCGCAGAAGCAGCGGGCCGCCCAGGGGCAAAAAAAATGGCTCACAGACCTCTTCGAACCTCGAGAACATAGATCCATCGATCGTTCGAGAGGACGATCACGATCACGACGAGGATGTTTCCTACTCTCAAGCAGCCCGAATACCGAGCTCAAGCGAAACAAATATATGTAAAGGCACGACTTGCACTGACGTCCCAAAGATGGAAGACTCAATCGTGACCGACGCGGCCAGTTCCCCGCTAGCAGAAGCTAGCAAGCCCCTCACTCGCAGTGGGGGGTGCGACGACGACGACGACGACGACGACGACGACGACGACGACGGCGACGATGACGGCGACGACGACGACGACGACGACGACAACGACGACCACGGCGGCGGCGGCGGCGAGACGGTGCCTCCTCGGTCGCCAGCTCGAGCATAAGGCGCTCCGCCTCCCTGGACGCGTCCGCCGAGCGCGCCTAATCGGTAGGTCCGGGCGGGGAGGAGGATCGGATCGGATCGACTCGATGGGAGGAAGCGTCACGCTCCGCAGCGCCGTTAAGGGCCCATGAGGGCCACAAATGTGGAACTTCGAGCTCAAAAGCAGTGCTGACGGTATCTATATCCCGCACTGCCTGGCGGCCAAAAAAGCACCGCGGCCCAAACCATCCACCCTGGCGGGGGGCTCACGATTTGAGCCCCAGTGACAAAATCTGGAGCGACATTTTCTGGGGGGGGAGGATTGTTCTTGAGTTGCGCAGCTGATTCAACTCCTGCATGGTCGGGCTAAACATCGGCGAGTGTTTCGGCACGGGCGTCAAGTAGTGCTGACAGTCGCGGCAGCCCAGCAAGGCAAAGGGCACGACACACGCAAGCACGACGGCTGGCTGCGAGCAGCATCAGTGCAGCACCAGGACAGGCTGGCAGCACGACAGGCAGGCGGCGAGGGCGGCCCGGGTCTGCTTCGTTGTGCGGGGCCCCTGCCAATGCGACAAGAAAGGGGCCCATGCTCAGCCGTGCGTGCGATAACTGAGGAGGGGCAGCTGCCTCGAGCCCCACGGCAGCATTCAGACCTAGACGGCGGAGGAGAACAGCCCGAATCGTCTCGCTGAGTCGAGGAGGCGAGGGCATCTGCAACTCGAACACTCGCCTTGGCCGAAAATAGCATCTTGATACTGCCAGGCCATCAGTCTAATCCACCGTGCGTGCTGGCATCATTGCTCCCGTCAAGGCAAAGAAATCTTCTGCCCCACCCACGGCATGAGCGACGGACGACCAAGCACCGAGGAGGAGGGAGGAGCAAGGAGGGTGGGTCGAGGCCTCGCTTGGCGTGGAGGCGGGGTCGTGGGGGGGGGGGGGGATCCTGGGAGGGAGGGTCGCGGCAGGAGGGGGAGGATCGCGGGAGGGAGGGGAGGAGGGAGGAGGAGGAGGGGGGAGGAGGGAGGAGGGAGGGGGGGAGGAGGAGGGAGGGGAGGGAGGGGGAGGGAGGAGGGAGGGGGAGGGGAGGGGAGGGGAGGAGGGAGGAGGGAGGAGGGAGGGAGGGAGGGAGCAGGAAGGGAGGGAGGGGTGGGTCGAGGCCTCGCTCGGCGTTGGAGGCGGTCGTAGGGGGGGAGGATCCTGGGAGGGAGGGCTCGCGGCAGGGAGAGGAAAGGATCGCGGGAGGGAGAGGGAGGAGGAAGGAGTAGGGGGCCACATGCGAACCCTGCCCCTACCCCCCACGATTTCTGAGGGGGAGGGCGGGGTTCACTTCGTTCGGGAGCTCCCGAGCGAAGTGAACCCCACCCTCCCCCTCAGAAGTCGTGGAGGGTAGGGGCAGGGTTCGCATGTGACCCCCCAAGGAGGACCGTGAGAAGGCAGGATCAGTCAGCATTTCATCGGGAACTCGAGTATCGAAACTGTGCGCTGGCTCGGGCCGTATCGGCACGGAGCCGGAGATCAGACTGGACCGGCCGCGCCAGGATGCACAGCAGCGCCACGTAAACATCGAGCCGCATCAGACCGTCGGAATATCGGAATCGAACCGGATCAGGCTAGCCGAAATCGATATCGCATCGGATCGATCGGATCGAAATGGACCCTGGAGGGAGGGAAGATTGCATCCTTGCCCCTGCTCCCCCTCATGGCCCCCCTTGAGAATCGACCTCAGAAGTCCTCCTGGAAGCGCGTTCTGGCCAGGACCTCAAGGCGGATCCAGCCAAAGCGCGTTCCGACCACGATTCCTTGGGTGAGGGGGAGCAGGGGAAATCTAGGTCCTTTAGGCATGAAAGAAGCGGGCCCTTGAGAAAAGGGCCTTGGAAATTTGTTCCCCGCTTTCAGGCCCCAGGCGCCGAGCAAACGACTCGGGATCAAGAGATGGTCCAGGGGAAAGCCTTGGGGCATTAGGCAGGACGCGTCTCTCTCAGGACTCGTTTCCTGCATGGCGACTCGTGGAGGCAACCCACATGGGGCCAGAAGGGCTGAAGTCGGAAACTCGGGCTGACCTGCCGACATGCGCAGACCCGCGCTCACCCGCGCGGGTGCGTTCGGGAAGCCACCCCCGGATGCCACGGCACACCGAGGCAGGAGACCCTCCAGGAACCGGCGTGCGAGGCCCGGGTTACTGCCCCCCCCGACGTACAGCCACAGCGCTGCCACGGGGAGCGCTGCATCGGGAACGAAGGCGGAGCGCTTGTGGCCACGGCGAGCCTCGGCCACGAAGCGGCCCCTCCCTGACCCAGACGTGGGGAAGGGCCCGACAAACAGCGCCACTGCCGAGCCCCGAGTGGTGCTCCAGTTCAGCGTCTTGGGAAAATGGGCGGGGGCGACAAGGTACCGAACCGCTCCTCCCTGGACCTCTCCTGGGGCACGTTCTGACCAGAATCTCGAGAAGAATCCAAGGGAAAGGGATGACAGAGTTATCGGTATACCCCTTCCTCCCCCGAGTCCTGGGCGGGGTGGGCTATCGGGCCCCTATCAGTGATCAGTGGGCGATTGAAGGTCGATGCGCTGCCCCCTGAGCCGGCGGTGAGGACACTGGATACGGAAGCGCCGAGGAAGGAATCCAGGGCCTCGACACTGAGTAACTACCAGGCAATCGGGACCGAACCCACCGCGTCCCCCGAGGGTAGTCAGGTTTGGCTGCATCATGTGTTACGGTGTTGCTGTCATGCAATGTTATTGGCCGGTCCACAATGTTATACAGTCGTCGCGCAGTGATGCAAACAAACAATGTGTTTTGTTGCGCGTCTGGCAGTTCTGTACCACTATAAGCGCGCCTCACGCACACTTGTGGTGAAGTCGGTCTTGCGGAATGTCTGCAGCGCCGCGCGTGGCTCGCCCAAGATCGGGGCTGCCGGTAAATGCATTTCTCATGCTAAGCTCAAGAGAAAGCGCCTTGCAAATTGAGCATGACTTACTTTACCGGCCGCCCAAACGCCAAGCTCGTCTTCTTTTAAGAGCGCAATTCTACACGTGCACGGAAAAACTTCACGAAGTGCCCGACACATACTCACATATACTTACTCTTGCGAAGAAGACAAGCCTTCTCATAACGCAATTCGCATACAACACACACCAGCACATCGGGTGTTAGTGCGGACTCTGCCACAAAAGCCTTCGGTGCACCCCCCTTGGAGGTCACGAGCCGCGCGAAGACTGCGCTGACATGGTCCGGGCGGCGGCGCGCTGACAGTGGTGCTGGTTCGGAACGGGGCCCGCCTCTGGAGGGCGAGCGCGGACATGCAATTCCATGGCCAGCATCGCCAACAGTGAGAGCTGCCGAGCTCGCGCGCGCTACAGACATCGACGGCGCGTGCGGACACGTTGGCATGCGTTGATTCATCTCGCTTCTGCCAGTGCCCAACAAGGAACTCAGCGCGCGCCCGTCCAGGGCCCGCCGCGGGCCACGGCCCTCGACGCCCTTCAAGGGCGCGGTGGGTTCGGTCCCGATTGGTTGGTAAGCACTGAGACACGGGTGGGTTTCCACTCGTGGATTGGCCAGGGACACATATCACTGCCGCCCTCATCCGACAAGGAATCCCCCGGGGCCCGAAGCCTCCTGGGCCTCCCCTTGACCAACGCCCCCACTGCATCCCCCCGAACTCGGGCGATGGGCCAACACGGATTCGTGCTCCGTGGCTCTGGCGCGCTGACGCCAAATCCATGGATCGGGAAGTGCCCCCCCAGAACGTGGCGCCGCCAGAGCCGCCCGATCCGGCGACGGAGCGAAGGTTTTAGGAAGGTTCTTCCCAAAAAACCCTCCTGAGGGAGGTTGTTGGAAGGTTTTAGGAAGGTTCTTCCCAAAAAAAAACTGAGGAAGGTTTGCTGGACAGTTTTAGAAAGGTTCTTCAACAAAAACCCTCCTGAGGAAGGTTTTTGGAAGGTTTGAGGAAGCGCCGATTCCGTATGGAAACGGGACCCGTCGTCAATCCGCGCGCCTTCATTCAGAGGCCTCCCAGATGGGGTCCGAGCAGACGGGGTCGGAAGATCGCGCCGCATCGCCGATGCATCGGCGATACATCGCCGATGCATTTGCCATGCATCGGCGACGTCGGCGGTGCATCGGCGCCGTCCGCGTGGAGAAAACGAGGCTTCGGCGATGCGGTGCGATCCTCAGACCCCGTCTGCTACGACCTCATCCCGGAGGCCTGGATGCTTCCGTGTTTGCGCGTCCTCGACGAACGTTGCCCCTAACGAGCGCCTTGGCCATCCCTCACTCCCTTCGGGGCGCGCCTGCAGCTTGTGCAGGTCTACGCCGCGGCCGTCGCACCTGCCGCGCGCGCGGCGCCGCCCCCCCCTTCGCCTCGGAACGGCCTGGTCGAGGGAAAACCGCGCCGACGGCGCCCTCGCCGGGCGCCCCGCCCGCCTTCTCGTCCTCCCTCCCCCTCCCTCTCCCAAGCCGCCTCTCTGATGCCCTTGCCATCATCCCCTCTGGAGCGCGTTTCTTTATGTTCGGCGATGACGGGCGTCATGGGGGGGGTGGGGGGGGGGGGAAGGGGGAGTATGACGTAACGCCCCCCCCCGCCGCGTGGCTCCGGCACCGCAGCCGCGCCCGCGCGCGCGACGCGACGAGCGACGAGCGACGAGCGACGACGACGACGACGACGACGACGACGACGACGACGACGACGACGACGACGACGCGAGCAGCATGTAGGTGGCGATATGCCCCACTGCGCCTTGTGTACACCACAACGCTCGCGTGCACCACAGCGCGCGTGTATACCACAGCGTCTGCGTACACCGCAACAACCGTGTGCAACGCAGCGCCTGTATACACCACAGTGCTTGCGTACACTACAACATCGATGTACATGTGTACACCGCAGCTACCATGTGCAACGCAGCGCCTGTGTACACCACAATGCTTGCGTGCACCGCACCGTCTGTGCACGCCACAGCGCGCGTCTACACCACAGCATCCGCGTGCAACGCAGCGCTGGTGTACACCACAACGCCTGCGTGCATAAGACATGTAGAAGGAGCATGTACGTGAGGATCTGCTGCGGACAACTAGACGCCACGCCAGGAAAGTGCTGATAATCGAATGCGACATTCTTCCCTCCTCCCTCCTCCTCCACCTCCACCATCACCTCCTCCTCCTCCTCCTCCTCCTCCTCCTCCTCCTCCTCCTCCCCCTCCTCCTCCTTACCCCCTGTCTTGCGGGTTGGCGCTACAGCGCACTTGCGCACCTCAGCGCGCACCGCAGAATGGTCCATTCAATCGGTCCAGTTGGTTCTCGGACGGCCAATTTAGCTGGAGCCCCCTGGACGCAAATGGGAGGAGTTAGGGTGATGCGGGCGGACTCGGGAGGACTCGTAAATTCCAGCGGCGCTCCGCTGTCCATAAGGATGATTTTCCATTGTTTTCTGTGGGATCCACACGCGCTCCATTTTGTCATAAGGATTCGTTATAACATTCTATATACAACAATGGTGCACTCGGTTACTGTGGTGCACACAAGCGCCGTGGTGCACACAGGCACTGCAATGCACGCAGGCAATGTGGTGTACACTGGTGCTGTGTTGCACACGGCTGATTTGGTG
>CAUYUJ010018711.1:54923-69923 GCA_963575745.1 Prorocentrum cordatum
TCCTCCCCCGCCTTCTCATCTGCTCCCTTCTGCTCCTCATCATCCTCCTGCCCCCCCCTCCCCTCCCTCCCCTCATCCGCCCCCGTGCTCCCTGCTCCGTCGTCGGCTCCGCGCCGCCGACGAGGGCGCCTCCCGAAGCGCCAGCTCGCAAAGTTCGGCCCGCGGCGGACGGGGGCGGGGGGGCGGACGGGGCGGTGCGCGACTCCGGGCGGGAAGGGCAGCGAGGGAGGTCCGCCCGGGCAGGTCCGAGCGGCGCGGCCGCGCGCGGGCATCCCACACGGAAGGCCCAGGCGACGGCCCGCGGGGGGGGGGGGGCGCACGGCACCGACTGCGAGGAGGAGGGGGAGGGGGAGGGGGAAGGAGGAGGGAGGGGGGAGGAGGAGGGAGGTGGGCTAGGGGACCAGGGGTACGCGAGGGGGGGGAGGGGAGGGGGGAGGGCAAGCTAGGTGCGCTCGCGTCATACCTGACGTCCTACCCCTCCCTCCCATCCCTTACCATGGCGTAGATATCCTCTCTATACGCACAGTCGGACGTCGAGCAGGGCAATGATAGCGAGAGGGTACGCGATGCATGGTACAGCATGGCACGGCATGGCGTAGAAGAGCACGGCAGAGCGTAGCATGCCACAGCATGGCGTGGTATTGCGCAGTGAAGCATTGCATCACAAAGCATTGCAACGCAAAGCATGGCATCGCACAGCCGCGCAGAACACAACACCGCACCGCATGTCATGGCATGGCGCCAGGTTCTTTGGAGGGTAAGTGGGTCGTCTTCGAGAGGTCTGGGCCAGTCTGGAGTCGTGGCTCCATGCGTAACTCCTTGGGCTCCCCGAAAAGCTCCAGACTAAGCGGGGCTGATGGAGATCACCCGCTGGCTCTGCTTTCAGCATCGCCATCCCGAAGCAGAAACAGGGCTCCCGCTTGATACTTCCTGAAAACGACGACGCCCCCTGAGTGAGGGGGGCTTCCGCGGCCCAAGAATCAACGAATCGACACCGAATGTGTAATCACTTCTGATGTTTTTGTTCGGATGGCCATTTTCTAAATGTTGCGGCCTGTTTGGAAGGAAGGCCAGCGCTGGAGCGGAAGCACGATTCGGAAGGAGCGGAAGTGCGAAAATGAGGCCAGCGATGCAGCAGGAGCACGATTCAGAACGAGCGGAAGCTCGAAAATGAGGCCAGCGCTTCAGCGGGAGCAACATTTTGAAAAAAAAAAAAAAAAAAAAAAAAAAAAAAAAACGAGCGAAAACCTAATTCCCGGGAATCCTGTGTACAAAATCAGTACGCGGCGGGGGGCCGGATATCTTCCGGACATCACCAGGGGAGAGAGGAGAGTAGTATTCAGATTGTGTAATTGTGGACGGGGGGGGAGGAGGAGGGGGGAGGGGAGGCGGGGAAAAGTACGGGGGGGGAGAGAGAGGGAGGGGAAGAGATGCGGGGAAGAGGGGCCGGAGGATGGGGGCAGCAGAAGAGCAAAGGAGCGCTCGGGCCATATCTGACATCCTACCACTGACACACGTCCCTTCCCATTGCGCTGAAACATGTTCTATCCACTTGCTGGGGAAATCTACATGATCTTGATCCCCAAAATGTCTCGATCGCGTGATGCACAATCAGAAAGGGGGGCTGTGTACGCTGGGCGGGGAAGAGGCGGCGGATGAGGAGAATGAGCAGGGGAAAAAGAAGGTTGATGAGGAAGGACGAGCAACAGAAGAATAAGCAGGACGAGCAGGAGGAGAGCGCAAATGGGAGCAAAGTGCCTATCCTGACGTGCAGCCACCGGTGCAGCGGGAGCCCAAGTTTAGAACCAAAAACGGTACGATTGAAAAAGGCACTAGACCCCACACACATCAAGAACAAAAGCAGCGCAAAACAAACCAAACAAAACAAAACAAAGCAAAATAATCACGCTCGAACTACTTTGACAAATATGCGTGGGAGGAATGGCGCCCCCGCACAAGGCAGCATGACGGGAGAAGAGGAGAGCAGTAACCTTGAAAGGTCTTTAGAAAAAAAAAACACCCACAATAGGGGGTAACTAATCATTTGCTCAGCGGCATTATTGAAGGACTGGGGTCCCACCGATTGGGGGTAACTAATCATTTGATCCTAAGGAGGAGGAGGAGGAGGAGGAGGAGGAGGAAGAGGAGTAGGAGGAAGAGGAGGAGGAGGAGGGAAGGGGAGGAGGAGGAGGAGGAGGAGGAGGAGGAGGAGGAGGTTTTATGACCAGCCCTCTGCACCGCCGAAAAGAAAGGCGGGGGCCAAAACTAAGACCTTTAGCGGTTAGTCAGATCGTAGGTGTAAGAGGGAGCAGGCCGGATGCGGCCAATGTCCCTTCCCAGGGGGCTTCCCAGTGGGCTTCCCAGTGGGCCAAAGCTCCCAAGAAGGCCCACCCTCCTAAGACAAAGCCAGGACGAGGGTAAAATCGGGTGAGGATAAGTCGAGAATCTCTGAGATCCGACGGCTCTGGAGGATGCCTCGGGCGCCGCGGCCTTCTCAGAGCGTCCCGGAACGCTCTGAAAGCGTTCTGGAACGCTCTTCAACTGTACCCTCGTCCGAAGCCCGTCCGGAAACTCCCAAGAAGGCCCACCCTCCCTGACTCCCACCAATCCTCCTCCTTCCCCCCCCCTTGCACGTCACGATGTCCGTCGCACGGACCGTCGAACCTTCTCCCGACCCCCGCACAGGAGCGCGGCTTTCGCCCCAGACCGTCTTGGACGCCCCCCAGGCCAGAAAGGTGCCACCAGAGGCCCAGACTCGGGAAAAATCGGCCGTGGCGATGTTCCCATGACGCTAGAGATCTGGGCCTGGGGGTAAAAAACCGAGCCCCCCCCAGGCTTGTGGACGCGCTCTGGCCAAAATGCCGAGGGCGATTCAGCCTCGGCGACGAGAAGCCTCCTGGAAGCCCAAGAAAAGGCGAGGACATGCTTGAAAAAGCAACGGGGGAGAACCGTGTAGCTGTGGATCCTGGACCCCTCGCCCCAGCCCCCTCCCCCAAACGACCGCCCCGCTCTCCCCTGGCCGACCAGCGGCACCTGGACGCGTGAACGCTCGGCAAGACTGAGCAGCGCCCGCAGGCCAGAGGGTTCCAAAGGGGGTTTGGGGGGGAGGGGGTTTTCCAGGAGGGGACCCCCAGGGGCTTCGCACCTCCTGTTTTCACGAGGTTCGGAGGCCCCTGGGGGGCTCTCTGGAAAAACCCTCCCCGAAAGCCCCCCCTTTGGCACCCTCCGGACAGGAGGAGGCTGGCAGGAAGGAAACGGGCCCCCGAGGGGCGGGGCCCTCAACCTCTTGGTTACCATTTTCGGGCCCCCCCTGGCCTCCCGCGAGCCCCAGGCCCCAAAAATCGGCCACACGCAAGAGCGGCCTTGGGCAAGAGTGACGTCTGGTGCGCAGCCTAAGGGGGCGCAAGGTGAAGAAGGTGAAGAAGAAGAAGAAGAAGAAGAAGGTGAAGAAGAAGAAGAAGAAGCACGCCGTGGCGGAACAGTCGTCAGACTAAAGACTCTGCTCAGCAGGGCGGCGCTCTAGGGTTCTGACTTACCCATTGCCGCTTGCACCACCTGCTGAGCCTTCACTCGATCGCGCCAGCTCTCTCTGGCGCACTCGGGGGCGCAAGGTAACCAAATCCAAGCGCGCAAGCAGCCGCTGTCGCATCGCGCTCAGCGATCGGGGGGACCCCAATGAGCCCGCACCAAGCAACACTCTGGCAAAGGATCACTCTTACGTGCAGTCGGCGAAAAACGACTCGCGATGAAGAACCGGTCATGGGACCGGCTCCACCCAAGACCTTCGGGAAGCCAGCCGGGCTGCTGGGGCAGATCTCGCCAGTCTGACCCACCATCACCGAATGGCTCCGAGATCTGTGATCGCACTCGCTCGCCGTATCCGACGGAGCGACCTTCTCAATACGCGGGCCTCCTCCTCCTCCGCCTCCTCCTCCTCCGACTCCTCCTCCTCCGCCTCCTCCTCCGCCTCCTCCTTCGACGCCTCCTCCTTCTCCTCCTCCGTCTCCTCCTCCTCCGCCTCCTCCTCCGCAACCTCCTCCTCCTCCTCCTCCTCCTCCTTTTCCTCCTGCCCAGGGGAGGGGCGGCGGCGTGGCGTCCCAGCTCCGCTTCCGATAGCCCCAATGGTGAGGCCCGAGAGCGGCCCCACGGAGACCGAAGAGGCGGGAGACGCTCGGGGCTCGAGACCCGATGGGCTTCCGAAAGTTTGATGCCCGAGGAGGAGGAGGAGGAGGAGGAGGAGGAGGAGGAGGAGTTATCTATGAGGAGAAGGAATGGAGGAGGAGGAGGAGGAGGAGGAGAGGAGAGGAGGAGGAGGAAGGGGAGGAGGAGGAGGAGGAGGAGAGGAGGAGGAGGAGGAGGGGGTCAGCGAGGGGGGCTAAGAAGTTTTGCCGAGGAGGCTCGGGAGCGTTCGCCCGAGGAGCTGAGGCACGAGTCCCCCTTGTGAGGAGCACGCGCGGCCTCGCCAAAGGAGACTCGGAACTTTCGCTTCGCCCTCCTCCTCCTCCTCCTCCTCCTCCTCCTCCTCCTGCCTCCTCTCCTCCTCCTCCTCCGCCTCCTCCTCCTCCTCCTCCGCCTCCTCCTTATCCTCCTCCTCCTCCTCCTCCTCCTCCGCCTCCTCCTCCTCCTCCTCCTCCTCCTCCATTCCTTCTCCTTATAGATAACTCCTCCCTGTCGCACCCTGAGGCCAGTTTTTTGGGGGGGCCCGGCGTTTCGCCTGAGACGCCCTCACCGTGTATGACTCTGTAGCTTTAAAAATGGCAATAGCTTCAAAGATGGAGGGCGGGTGGTTTGCAAAATGTGGCTCTCGCCTTAGCGCCGCGCACATTCGTCTCAAAAATTGCAAGAACTTCACGGATTGAGGGAAGGTGGTTTTCAAAATGTGGTTCTCGCCTTAGCGCCGCGCACATTCGTTTTGAAAACTTACAAGCGCTTCACGGATTGAGGGCGCGTGGTTTTCACAATGTGGCTCTCGCCTCAGCGCCGCACACATTTTAAAAAACTTACAAGAGCTTCACGGATTGAGGGCGGGTGGTTCTCAAAATGTGGCTCTCGTCCTAGCGCCGCGCACATTCGTTTCAAAAATTTGCGAGAGCTTCACGGATTGAGGGCGGGTGGTTTTCAAAATGTGGCTCGCGCCTTAGCGCCGCGCACATTCGTTTCAAAAAATTGCGAGAGCTGCATGGAGTGAGGGCGGGTGGTTCTCAAAATGTGGCTCTCGCCTTAGCGCCGCGCACATTCGGTTTTAAAAAACTTACAAGAGCTTCACGGATTGAGGACGGCTCACTTTCAAAATGGCTCTCGCCTTAGCGCCGCGCACATTCATCCTACAAAATTGCAAGAGTTTCACGGGGGGCCTATGAAGAGCGAGCTTGGAGGGAGGGTTAATTCCAACATCGTTGACGACTCTTGGGTTTCCACTGGTCCTCCTCCTCCTCCTCCTCCTCCTCCTCCGCCACCTCCTCCTCCTCCGCCACCTCCTCCTCCTCCTCCTCCTCCTCCTCCTCCTCATCCTCCTCCTCATCCTCCTCCTCCTCCTCCTCCCCCTCCTCCTCCTCCTGCCCCCGCGAGAACGCTCCGAAGAGGCTGCCAGGCCAGCGGCCCGCCCCGCTGCCAGGCCGGCGCGCGCCGTGCCCCCCGCCCGAACGCCCTGGGCCCGGGGCCGATCTCGCGCGCGGAGGCCGCAGGGCCCCCAACAGGTTGAGACGGCATTGAACAAAAAACTCCCACATCGGCCAGCGCTGATTCCAAAATAAACAGGGGGACAGGAGGAGGACGAGAGGGGGATGGGAGGAGGACGCAAGGCGCGCAGGCACAGGAGTCAGGGGGGAGGCATAGGCATAGGCATAGGAATCAGGGGGGGCATAGGAATTAAGGGGGGGCAACGGACCAAGTAGTAGGGTTTGAGTTAGAACTCCTATAGGGGAAGCCTATTTGGAGAACGACGATTGACCAAAAAATGACCCCTGTCCCTGTGGGAGGGGACCTGAGTTAGGAGGGCATAAAACCTCAGGGGTAGGGGATCTGTTTGTTTCTGCCGGTGCACCGAACCGGACCGGCCAGCATTATGATCTCTCGTGCGGAGACGGGGACCTCGGTGAGGCTACGTCTTCATCGTGTTGTCAGAGCTCGGAGTTCATCCTTGATGAGATGCAGCTCGATCCCCCGACCCGAATCGTTCGAATCCTCGGCCCCCATCTGGGAGGGCCTATATATAGAAAGACGGGGCCAAGACCAGGACAGCAGCGGACAGGGGCGAATCGGGGATCTCTGAGCTGCAGAGGTGCTGGAGGATGGTCGGGGGATGCTAAGTTTTTGCTTCCGGCCCGAGGTGCCCTGTTGGAGCCCCTGGGTCCCCCTGGGGCATCGCCAGGGTGCTCTGGAGGCCATGGGCGCCTCTTTGGAAATCCTGGGGGGCACCTTTGAAGGAGCCATGGGACACACAAATGAATAGACACAAATGACCGAATTCCCCATATTTTCCTATATTTTCTGGGTTTCTGTCGTCCCCCCCACTTCCCATATTTTCCCATACTTTCTGGGAAGTCGACGATTAATTGTGTCTGTGTGTTCTTTCCCTCCTGAACCTTTGGCCAGGGGCACCTCTAGCAGCACCCGACACGACACACACCCCTGATGACGAGGGCGGAGGCAAGCTGCTGCGAAGCCACGAGGTCGGACAAACCATCCTCGAGAGCTGCCAGATCAGAAGCTCGAGCCTCACGGAATCGTTCGGACCCCCCGCCCTGGTCAGGATTTTTCATCAGCTGCTCAAGGCACCTGCCCGTTGAGAGGGGCAGCGAAGCCTGGGCACGAGCGCCGGAGTTCCTTCGCCCTGGGCCCCCCCCCCCCGTGGATCTCGAGCGTGGGAGCGCGCTGTGAACGCATGGACGGGACGGTTGAGGCAGGGATGGACAGAACCCCCAATGAGTACAGTCATCGGCCTGACCTAAGGAGCGATAAATTAGGAACGGAGCCCCTTTTTATCCCAAGGAATAGCGCATAAGGAACGATAAATAATAGATAACGCATAAGGAACTGTAAATGACGCATGCAAAATCTAAGGAACGACCAAGCCCCTTTTGAAAAGGAAGTGTTCCTTATTCAAGCCGCTAACTGTAAAGCGTGGTTTAGTGAAAACGACCTCGGGCCCAAACCTGGCGGGCGCAAGCCTGGAAAATGACGGCCGCGGCGCCCCCTCGAGAACCGAAAACAGACAATTCGGTAATCGACGTGTCAGGGTGGGAGTGGGAGGTCTGTCCACCCCGGGTGAAGGCATTTCTGTCGCACTGCACTCGTCAAGCTCATCCCCTGCTCACGCACCGGCTTCGGCGGCAGCTCATGGGAGCCTCCCATGCCGTCTTACTGGCTCTGGCGAGTCGACTCCGACCGGAGCCGATCGACGCCGGTCGACACCAGTCGACGCTGATCGACGCCAATCGACGCTGCATCGGCGCTTTCTCAGCGACTGCCAGACGCCAGCGCACGCCACGGCGCTCGGACGGCGGAATCTCGGGGACACCCGAGGCCCCCATGATCTGCAGCCCAGGCCGCCTGGCACCAGGCGAACTTGACTTTCGGTTCAGGCGCGCGCTGGAGCCCACAGAGGACGTGCGCGCCCAGCTATGTGCACGAACGCGGCCCCTCGATCCGCGAGACTGGCCGCGCGATACGAGCGTTCGGGCCATGCGTACTCTCAAAACTAGCGTGGAGTCGTGTACGTGTACGTCCTTCTTTCGCTCCTGGGACATGGGTTGGTGATTTTCTTTCGTTGTGCCAAAGTGCTTTGTAGTTGATCTGCAGCTCGAGTTATCTCGAGGAAGTCATCATGATTTCTTAAGAAAAGCTGACACTGAATGCAAACGGCGTGAGGGCTGTTCAAGAGCTGCGGTGGGCTGTGGCCAAGCTGTGCAAGACAGGGAGGGCTAAGGGATCCGTGGATCTGGTGCGTGGGCGCAAGACCCACGGATGGGCAAACGCCGGCGACGGTGCGCGCCGCTGTCGCATGGAAACGGGGCCCCGTCGCTGATCCACGCACCCCACTCCGGATGGCAGAAGAATCGCCCCCCCCCCCCCTTGGGTTGGGGGGGGTGAAGGGGCGCGTGCCGTCGGCGCGGGACTGTGGGGGGGGGGGATGGCAGGTCTGAAGCTCGAGTTCCTGGGCCAGGTAGGGGGGGGGGGGAGTGGGAGCATTTTGGACGCACGCTGAGGGCGGTGGGGGGGGGGGGATGGGGACGCTCCGTCGGAGTATTATGCCATCCGGAGTATGCGGGGGGGATGGGCCCCCAGAGTATTATGCCATCCGGAGTATGCACCCGGAGTATTATGCAATATAGAATACTATGCCGTAATAATCGGGGGGGGGGGTCCCCGCCCCCCTCCCCCGATTATTACACCATCCGGAGTGTGTACTCCATGCCAGTGTAGACCCCACCCCCACCCATGTCGCTCCCGAGCCTCCCCCTGCCTGTGCGCGAGGGCGAGCTCCTCGCCGATGAGCCGGGCGCGCTCGCGCACCTCGCGCTGGCAGGCCCGGCCGCCCCGCCGCCCCCCAGTCGGCCTCATCCTCTTCCTCCTCCTCCTCCTCATCCTCCTCCTCCTCCTCCTCCTCCGCGTCCGCCTCCGCCTCCGCCTCCGCCTCGTCCTCCTCCTCCTCCTCCTCCTCCTCCTCCTCCTCCTCCTCCGCCTCGTCCTCTGCCACCTCCTCCTCCTCCTCCTCTTCTCCTCCTCCTCCTCCTCCTCCTCCCTCCTCCTCCTCCTCCTCCTCCTCCTCCTCCTCTTCCTCCTCCTCCTCCTACTCCTCCCCTTTCCTTCTGAAGAACTTCTCCCTGTCGCACCCCGAGGCCAGTTTTAGGACGGGCCGGGCGTTTCGCCTGAGACTTCCTCACCATTTAGCAGCCTAAAGCTCAAACATTGGCAACAGCTTCACGGATGGAGGGCGGGTGGTTTTCGAAATGTGGCTCTCGCCTTAGCGCCGCGCACATTGGTTATTAAAATGTGCAAGCGCTTCACGGATAAAAGGCGAATAGTTTTTAAAATGTGGCTCTCGCCTTAGCGCCGCGCACATTCGTTATGAACATTTGCAAGAGCTTCACGGATTGAGGGAGGCTCCTTTTCAAAATATGGCTCTCGCCTTAGCGCCGCACACATTCGTTATACAAATTTCAAAAGATTCACGGATTGCAAACGAATAGCTTTCAAAATGTGGCTCTCGCCTTAGCGCCGCGCGAATTCGTTATCTAAATTTGCAAGAGTTTCACGGATTCCCATGATCAGCGTACCAGAAATGGTTATTTGGAGAGACTCCGGATTATGAAGGTGCAACAGTTACGTTGATTCGGGTTGTTGCACGATTCAGGATCGTCAAGACGCAACGGTCAGGTTGATCCGTGGCGTTGGAATCCCGAGAACGATGTTTCAGCATGCTTCAGGGTCTTCAAACGGTTGTCTTCCAACGAGGCAGTTCCCTGTGGAAATGAACCCTTGTAGGGGCCTATGAAGAGGGAGCTTGGATGGAGAATCTATTCCAACATCGTTGATGACTCTTGGGTTTCCACTGGTCCTCCTCCTCCTCCTCCTCCTCCTCCTCCTGCTCCTCCTCCTCCTCCTCCCCGGGCGGGGGGGGTGCGCCACCCTGATCCCGGCGCGCGCCGCTGCTTCGCCCCGGGGATCCGTTCTTTGGACGGGCCCGGGGCGGCCCGGCGAAGGGCCTCTGGAGGCCGAGGGCGACGACAGCGTCTTCTCTGACAGCCCTGTTGGCAGGGATCGACCTGAGCAGTGTTTTTCGTTTTCGTTTCATCTTCGTTTTCCCTTTGCCTCGTCTTCAGTCCACCTTTGCTGCAAAACGCGATCGAAACGAAAACGGCCGACGAAATCGCCCAAACACCGTTTGGGTCGGCCCCTGCCCGTTTAGCTCTCCAAGGAGCCATCTGGGAATGATATGTATGCCTGGAGAGCTTGCAAGCCTGCCCAAGCTATATGTTTGGTTGCGCCGCTCGGATCTGCGGGCTCTGCTCGGACAGGAAGAAGGTTCGGCTGCGGATCTGTGTCTCGCCTCCGGAACACTTTGAAACAGCTTCTTCTCGGACCCGGATGTTTTTCTCGCCTCCGATCTTGTTCTCGCCCCCAGAACTTTTTCTCGCCCCTGGAACACTCTATCGGCCCCAGATATTTGCTATCGCCCCTGGAACACTTTAAAACAAATTCAGCTCAACAAAAAGATGTTCGGTCTACCAAAAAATCTGGCCCAAACAACGTGTTTGGCCCCAGTCTTCTCCTGTCCCAGATTTGGCGGCGAGCTCGGGGGGAAGTGAGAAGGGGCGGGCCTTCTCAGAAGGATCGGAAGTCCTCCAGTCTTCTGGAAAGTGTTGGAAGCCTCGCCCGAAGACACGAAAGACTTCTCAGAAGGCGCGAAGGCTTCTGAGAAGTCCCGCCGTCTTCTGAGAACGCCTTTTCCTTCTCACTTCCCCCCTCGCTCGCCGCCGATTGAAACTAGTTCAGCTTAAACAAAACAGATGTTAGTGACAGGGGGTTATGTCGACCCCTATCCCAGGCTTCGTGGGGTCTTCGAATGGACCAGAAATTTGAGGCCCAACCCTGAGATATTCAATGGGGGGTGTCCATCCTCGATAGGGGTGCGTCCGAATAGCCCCCTTGGGTTGTAGGAGGAGGAGGAGGAAGAGGAGGAGGAGGAGGACGAGGACGAGGAGGACGAGGTGCAGGGGGAGAGGAGGAGGAGGAGGGGAGAAGGAAGAGGAAGAGGAGGACGAGGTGCAGGGGGAGGCGGAGGAGGAGGAGGAGGAGGACCAGTGCAAACCCAAAAGTCATCAACGATGTTAGAAGAAACCCTCCCTCCGAACTACCTCTTCATAAGCTCCTACAACGGTTCATATCCACTGAGGGAACTGCCTCGTCGAAAGACAACTGCTTCAAGACCCTGAAGCATGCCAAAACATCATTTTCGGGATTCCAACGCCACGGATCAACCTGACATTTGCACCTTGACAATTCTGAATCGTGCCAGAATGCCGCTCCTGGGACTTAACCAACGTAACTGCTGCACCCGCAGAGTCCGGAATCTCTCCAAAACACCATGTCTGGTACGCGGCTGATCATGGGAGTCCGTGAATCTCGTGTAAATGTTATGAACGAATGTGCGCGGCGCTAAGGCAAAAGCCACATTCTGAAAATGAAACGCCTTTACTCTTTGAAACTCTTGCAAATGTGTAAAGCGAATGTGCGCGGCGCCAAATGCGAGAGCCACATGTTGAAAACTGGTCGCCCTCAATCCGCGAAACTCTTGCAACTTGTATAAATGAATGCGCGCGGCGCAAAGGCAAGAGCCACATGTTGAACAGGTACTGCCCTCAATCTGCAAAACTCTTGCAATTGTTTAAAGCCGAATGTGTGCGGCGCTAAGGCGAGAGCCACATTTTGAAAACCAGTCGCCCTCAATCTGCGAAACTCTTGCAATTGTTTAAAACCGAATGTGTGCGGCGCTACGGCGAGAGCCACATTTTGAAAACCAGTCGCCCTCAATCCGTGAAACTCCTGCATTGTTTTAAACGAATGCGTGCGGCGCTAAGGCGAAAGCCACATTTTGAAAACCACCCGCCCTCCATCTGTGAAGCTGTTGCCAATGTTTAAGCTTCAGCGTCATAAATGGCGAATAAGTCTTAAGCAAAACGCTCGGCCCGCCATAAAAACTAGCCTCGGGGTGCGACAGGGAAATCTCATGTATAAGGAAAAGGAACGGAGGAGGACGAGGACGAGGAGGAGAAGGAGGAGGAGGCGCAGGGGGAGGCGGAGGAGGAGGAGGAGGAGGAGGAGGAGGGAAAACAGGAGGACCAGGGTTCTCCTCCTCGTCTGAGCGGCTTCATTTCTCGTCGAAAAGTCGGGGGCGCTGGGGGAACAAAATAGCCCGCGAAATCGGTCCAGGACAACCAATCAGCCCGAAGAACCTCTTCAGCCCCAGTGTTTTCCAGTCCTTTAGGAAGAGGAGGACGACGACGAAGAGGAGGAGGAGGAGGAGAAGGAAGATGTAGGAGGAGAGAGGAGGAGGGAGGAGGAGGAGGAGGAGGAGGGCGAGGAGGAGGAGGAGGGAGGAGGGAGACTCTGGAGACTCTGCCTGATCGCGTAGCGATATAATTAAAATCCGCTTGCACCTACTGGGGGTGCTTGTGCCCACTCCTCTGGTTCTTCTCAGCTCGGCTGAGAACCTTAGGCTAGAGACCTGACTCAATACGGCGTAAATACTCCCGACCCGTGGCTGTAGGAGGAGGGAGGTGGAGGAGGAGGAGGGCGAGGAGGAGAAGGAGGGAGGAGGAGGGAGGAGGAGGGAGGAGGAAGGAGGAGGGAGGAGAAGGAGGAGGAGGGAGGAGGAGGCAGGAGGAGGGAGGAGGAGGGAGGGCCCCTCCGCCCCAGCGAGAGGCCGGGAGCCCCGGGGGGGTGGGGAGCCTGTGCCACCCGCTCCCAGTGCTCGGCGTTGGAGGCGAGGTTCGACGCGACGCCGCGCACCTTGTCCTGCCGAAGAGGGGGGCCGCACGACGTGCATCCGTTCGACGAGAAGACATGGGTCTTAAAGTGGAGGCCAGTCCACAAGAAACCTTCCACTTCCACCGGAAACTCAACCCTGTCCCTTCATTGTTGGTGTGGGAACGTCACGCTTCCCACAGCGAAACCATCGAAACCCCAGAAAGCCAAGTCACCCTGGAGGCAAGCAGGGTGTTTCTTGGCACGGATCTCCCCTGCACGCGAGACGACACACAGTCAACGCGTGTATCAAGGACGGGTGGTGGGGACGCAAGCCCCTTGGAGGCCGAAATCGGGTTTTTGGAAGTGCGGCGGGCGACGAATGAAAACGACAAAAAAACGGGCCGCAGAGGCGGCAAGGACACCCGGGTACCCTAGATGAAAAGGCGCGCTCCTTACGAGGCGCGATGATTGCAGCTGAGGAGTGAACAACACACACACACACCCGTACACGTCGTTCATGTCTAATCGTGCTCATTTCTAATGGTGCTCGTTTCTAATTGTTCGTGGCCCATCAGTGGCCAGGAAGATGCCCAGGATAGAACAATTAAAAGTGAAAGGATATTGGCCCCAAAAAAAACAATGAATTTTCGAAGAATGAGAAATGAACAATCCGTACCCGTTGGGAGGTTCGAAAGAGGCACCGCACGCTCACCAGGGGCACGAGTCCTGGTTTCCGAGACTGCGGAATTAAAGCCTGCTCAAGCTCCTCGAATGCGCTTCTTCGAAAGAGGAGGACTGGCTATGGGTATGGGTGCGGGTTGTCGGGCCCTGGGGGGGGGGGGGGGCGTTCGAGCGAGGACCCCCATCCGACAACACGCACCCACGGCCCCCTCCGTCCCCCTATAGGTAAGGGGGGGTGTTGTTCGTCTGCCAGCAGCGACCTCACGCCGCGACTTATGCGGGCCGCTGGCGCAACACGCTACATTGGAGACGAGGGCGCTGACGCGCGACCTTATGCGGCAATGTCGACGCAAACACCCGCTCTTGGTTTGCGTCGTTCATCTGAAGTTGGGTTCCCTTTGCTTGTCTCAAAAACACACTCTAAACTCGCTCTGACATACCCAAAACGACCGTGCCCAACACGACCGCTCTAAATTCGTTTATGCATGTTCGAAAAATTAAGAGTGCCAGCGTACACGTCTTACGCACGCCCAGCGATCCCATACGCCAGCATTCGGTACGCAGGCCCAGCATGGCCTCCCAAGGATTAACAGAATCAACAAAACCCAAATCCAAAGACCGCCCGGCAAGCCGGGAGCGTCACACGAGATGCCGACACCGCAAAAATGTCAGAGGAGGACAGGACAGGACAGGCGCCGATATGCGCCCCGAGGGGGGCGGCCCTCTGAGAGCTCGGCGGGAGAGCCCGACTGCCGAAATTCAGACGTCGTAGTACATGATTAGCTTACGATCTCGAGTGTGTACTATTGGCTCCACCGGTACAATCCTTCCAGCAGCGTGATAACAAGAACGGGCGCGCTTGCCTCCCATATTTTTGCGCGATACCCATCACCTCGGCCATGGTTTGTGCAATTTGTATATCAATTCCAAAATTCGTCTGTCTTGCTCAGCGGGTCTCCAGTCCAATTGTGAAACTTGTCGCATACACTCCGCCAGAGACAATATCGATGCATGAACTCATAACGCTGCTCCACTTCAACCCCCGGTAACTTCGCACGGCTTGTATTGGGAAATGTTGATTTACATTCCACAGTTTGGTCCTCAAACGCATCCAATACCAAATATATGTAATTTGTCTCGTCCTTCACATCGATGAACAAACCAGTTTCTGTCTGAAGACTCGAGATTAGACCGTCAATTGTGGCCTCCGCTTCGTTGGTCGTTTTATCTTCATTAGAGACGAGACTCGCCTCACAAGAAGGGGCGTGATCTCGACTCATTTCACCACTGCTGGCATTACCACGAGCGCTTGGCATGATAACTGTATGCTCTGCGATCTGTTTCACAATAACAACCTTGGGAACTTCGACAACCTTCTCGACGTACTTAACTTTAGGTACCTCAACATACCAAGTTGCCCCTTGCATTATTACAATGGGTTCCATTGGGACAGGGTGCTGACAACATTGATGGTTCTGCACTTCTGCGCGCAATGTGTGAGACTGGATTTCACCCAGCCGGCGCATTATATCCAACTGGTCACTCGCAATCGGATCAAGCTTTTCTACGATCACTTCTGCGAACTTTCTGCGTTCGCGTCACGGGTCCGGTCTGTATTGCCATCGCATTTCCAAAAAAAACATCTTTGCTGCTCGACGTTTCAATCCATTGCTGTTTGGCTCATGCCATGGCACAGATGCAACGAATCAAGGGGATGCTTGTTCACTGCTTGGGGCTTGAGCCTCACTTGAGCCTTGAGCCAACTCGCACTTCAGTCACAACCTCTCTTGAGCCAAAATGGCCACGAGCGAAAGCGGGGAGGAGCGAGCAGAAGCGGGGAAAGAGCGG
>CAUYUJ010018711.1:84923-87781 GCA_963575745.1 Prorocentrum cordatum
TGTTCATGATGGTGGTGATGACGGTGGTGGTGATGGTGATGGTGATGATGGTGATGATGATGCTGCTGCTGCTGATGGTGTTGGTGATGGTGATGATGATGATGATGACGATGATGATGATGATGATGACGGCGACGGTGATGCTGATGGTGATGATGATGGTGACGAAGGTGATGTTGATGCTGATGCTGATTATGATGATGCTGATGTTGATGCTGATGCTGATGCTGATGCTGATGCTGATGATGATGACGAGGAGGAGGGTGGGGGTTCGGATGATTATGGGGAGGAGAAGGGCAACGTTGCGAAAGAGTTTCGTCAGCTCTGGCTCCGCACCCATGCTGGCTCTTGCCTCCTCCTCCTTCCCCTTCCCCCACTCCTCCTCCTCCTTCGTCTTTCTTCCTCCTATCCTCCCCCTTTCTCCCTCCTCCTCCTCCTCCTCCTGCTCCTCCCCCTCCTCCTCCTCCTCCTCCTCCTCCTCCTCCTCCTCCTCCTCCTCCTCCTCTTACGTCTTCCTCCCCTGGACAATTCTTTCCCCCCTTCACTCCCCTGCCCTCCTGCACCCGACACCTGCCCTCCCTCGCCTCATCCACCCCCCACGCCCCGGCCCTCACCCTCCCCTGCGGCAGCGTGCAGCGCGACGCCTCGACAAAGTAGGCGGCGTCCTGGCGCTGCGAACGCCGCTGAGACAGCCGCTGAAAGACGCAATGCCGCCCCCGTGCCCCCATCTGCTCTCGTTTTGAATCGTCGCCTGCCCGTGTTGAGTTGCCCCCCGCCGCTCCCCTTCCTCAACATCATCCCTCCAACCCACCACGGCTACTAGGATAGGCACTTGCCACGGATGGAAGCCTCCGCGCACTCCACGCCCATTTCCTGCCAGACAAAAACACACTTCACAGCGCAATCTGGTGTATGGGATACAGCATGAGCGCGTAGTCCTCTGGAGCCAACTCTGCCATGCCGCCCGTGTTCTTATAGCTCTCATGCTCTACAGTGCCACCTCATCACCTTCCCCCTCCCCTTCTCTCAGATAGATGTTGTTGTTATCTCTCTCTCTCTCTCTCTTTCCGTATTTCTCTCTTTCTCCCCCTCTCTCTCTTCCTCGCTCTCTCTCTCTTTCTCTCTCTCTCTCTCTCTCTCTCTCTCTCCCTCTCTCTCCCTCTCTTTCTCTCTCTCTCTCTCTCTCTCTCTCTCTCTCTCTCTCTATATCTCTCTACATATATAGATATCTATCTCTGTCCCTGCTACTCTCTCTCTCTCATCCTCTCGTCTCTCCTCTCAACTCTCTCTCTCCTTCTTTCTCGTCTCTCACATCTCTCCTCCTCTCTCTCTCTCTCTCATCTATGTCTCCCAAGCTACACAAAATCTCTCGCTGCCTCTTAGTGGGGGTCTCCTCTCTCTCTCTCTCTATCTCTCTCCCTCTTTTTCTCTTCTCCCCCTCTCTCTCTCTCCTTCCCCTCTCTTCTCTCTCTTATTCTCTCTCTATAATAAAAAACAAAATAACCTAAATGTCCCATGTTTCCGCGCATTACGTATTTTTGTATAGATATATATATATATATATATATATATATAGATACATGTGTGTGCACAACCGCCCTCTCCCTCTCTCTCACAATATCTCTATGTTTCTCTCTATATCAGTTGATATGCCGTTCTCTAGATGGTTACATGTGTGTATGTGTGGGTATCTGTATATGTACACATGCTCTGTATGCATGTATGTGTGCATGTGTTTATGTATGGGTACATCGCTGTATATGTGATTATGTGTACACAAGGATATGTGTGCACATGTACATATGGATAGTTGTAAGTATGTACACATGCAAGAAGGTACACATGTATATACGTATACTTGTATAGATGTGCATCTGTATATTGAACATGTTTGTTTATGTGTGGTTGCAAAAACGTATGGATGTGTATAGATGTGCGCGTACGTTTGACGTATCGATGAATATGTGCGCATTGAATGTATGTGTGTACACCTGTATGTGTGTGCACATGTATGGCTGGATAGATGGTTGCATGCGGAAACGTACATATTCACATATATATATATATATAAATAAATATAGACTTGCATACATATGCTTATGCGTTGATATTGTATAGCGGAGGTTGGGGGGTGAGATCGCGGCGGAACAGAGACCCCCAACTGGGAAAACGTTTCGTTTCGTTCGTGTCGCGCGTGCGGGCGAGACAAAGCTGCGTGGGCGCGCGAGAGGAATGAACCCGCCGTTGCTAGGGCGAAGTCAAGACAAATGATTCTCCCCCTCCCGCCCGTCCAGCGGTGGCCCTCCGGGTGTCCCGCGGTGTCCCGTGGTGTCCCGTGGTGTCCCGTGGTGTCCGCCGTTGCTACGGCGAAAACAAGACAAATGATTCCCTCCCTCCCGAACGTCCGGGAAGCCTCGGACCTCTGGCCTCTAGCCTTGCGGGGGCCGAGCGCGGGCCTCTGGCTGCGGGGCGCGGCTTGTCCGCGCCCCCGTTGCCTCCACCGCGCTCCGCAGCCGGCCGCGGGACCGGCGCCGCCCGCGCGCGGCCCGCGGGGGGCGCCTCCGCCTCTGTTCTCGGGCAAGCTATCGGGCGGACAAACAGGCGCGCAAGATTGACGCCTCGAGCTCGGTCGAACCTCGAAAGGTCGCCCCCACTCCCACACACCCCCCGCGGGGGCCTCCTGGCGCACGCCCACACACGCCGCTGCCGCCGGAGCGCCGCCGCCCGCGCCGTCGAGCTCCGGCGGCGGCGAGCGCTGACGCTCCTGGCAGGTGCGTTGGCACGAGGGGGCGGGCCGCACGCAGGAGTGGCCCTCCCCTCCCCCTCCTCCTCCTCCTCCTCCTCCTCCTCCTCCTCCT
>CAUYUJ010018711.1:87881-97881 GCA_963575745.1 Prorocentrum cordatum
TCTCCTCCTCCTCCTCCTCCTCCTCCTCCTCCCCGTCCTCCTCTACCTCCCCCTCCTCCTCATCCTCCTCCCATTCCTCCCTCTCTCCTCCACTCCTTTTTCCTTATGAATAAGGAGTAGTGGAACACCAGAAAAGTCTGAGTCAAGAAGAGCATGTCGGAGTGAGAGGGTCGGAATGTGTACGAGTGAGTATGCGTCTGAGGCGAATTCCCTGAGGGGTCTGAGTGGGCCTGAGTGAGTCTGAGTCTGAGTAGGTCTGAGTGAGGACTCGATGTGGCTGAGTCTGCGTGAGGAAGAATGATTACGTGATGGACCCCACGAGGAAGACTGGGCCTCTGATGGACCCCGTGATGGTTGTGAGTGATACGAGCATGATTGTCTGAATGATATGAGAGTGAATAAGAGGAAGAGAAGGAGAAGGAGGAGAAGAAGAAGGAGGTCCAGAGGCGTCTAAGTAATCCATATCAGGATATGGGGAAAACATAGAGACAGATCCCAGGATTCCCCGTATAGTCAATATCTCTAAATCCTCGTCGTCCCGTGCACTTCCCATGTTTTCCCGTACGTTTCTGGGAACTGATCTTATGGATGCCTGTGCTATTGTTGTCCCACGCAGACGGCGCCACCACTGCGACGCAAACACACACACACACACACACACACACACACACACAACAAAAAAAAACACACACACACACACTGACACACACACACACACACACACACACACACACACACACACACACACCACACACACACACACAACACACAACACACAACACACAACACACACACACACACACACACACACGCACGCACGCACGCACGCACGCACGCACACACACACACACACACACACACACACACACACACAGCCTCGCGCGCAGCGACGAGGTAGAGACAAGAAGTACCCGCCCGCGGGCGAGCCACCCCAGATTATGCATGAGACGGCACAGTGGAGCACACTGTCGCAGTGAAGACCCCTCCTGCGGTCGGCTGGTGCCAGCCTCTGCCCCGGACGGGGCGGAACTCGGTCACGCCTCTGGGAAGGGGGCAGGTCCCTGGAGGTCCCTCGGGATGTGCCTGGGAGGCTTCGGGGAGAAGTCGGGAGTTGCTAAAGGTGCCCCTGGCCCAACGTGCCCCCAGCTTTTCGCTCCACGTTGGAGCCCCATGGGGCCCTCTGGGCCTCGTGAGAAATGCTCTGGAGGCCGTTGGGGCCTCCTTGAAGTCCTGGGGTCACCTTGGGCCAGGGGGACATCTAGCAACACCCGAAGACGGTGGGAGGGGATGCAGAGGAAGAATCAACGGCACAAACATAAACGTTCGGAGCTCCTCGCGGAGCTCCAGAAGCTTACGGCCACGAGCTTTGGGGTAGTGTGTCGCTCCACCGGGGTTCTCGCACACCACGCTTTGCCGCGACACACTATCCACTTCCCCATTCCCGAGCGTCAGTGTCCCGAGCTTCTCAAGCCTCCCGCCCCGCGGAGCGGAGCGACACGCAATCCACACGCAAGGCATAGCGTGTCGGTGGGGCCGCCGTCGCAACACGCTACAGTCGAACCTAGGCCAGAAGAACATTCCTCAAAAACATGAGACCCTCCGTCGGCCGCAACAAACAGAACATCCAAGGGTACTCTCCACAGGGTGCACAATAAGACCCAACAAGCACGAAGAACAATAGGGCACCCTCCCCGAACCGACCTCGATCTTATACCTCGGTCCGACTTCATCCAAAAGTTCCCGACCGTATGTTTGCGAAGTTTGTTATTCGACGGGGGTGGGCACCGACTCCCGCGTGGGCAGCTCTCCCTTCCCGCTCCCGCCGCCGCGCAGGGCACGACTCACCACAGGCTCATCATCGTCATCATCGTCATCATCAGCAGCATCCACAACAATTACAACAACAGCAAAAAACACAACAACCACAACAACAACAACAACAACAACAAACAACATAACAGCAGCAACAACAACCGCAGCAGCAGCAGCAGCAAAAACAACAACAACGACAACCACAACCACAACAACCACCACCACAACCACGACGACGACGACAACGACAACGACAACAACAGCATCAACAACAACAACGGCAACAACAACAACAACGACAATAACAACGACAAACAAAAAAAACAGAACCAACAGCAACGATAACGACGACGACAAAGACGACATCAACAACAACAGCACCGATAACAACAACCATAACAACAACAACAACAACAACAACAACAACAACAGCAACAACAACAACAACAACAACAACAACAATCATTTTACCCGAACGCTCAGTGTTCTCCCCAGTGCCAGGGTTTTCTTGCGACACCAGCCAATACCCCCACTTCGTGGGGGGGCCGTTCAAGCTCTACCAAATATCCAAACGACTCTTCGAGACCACCCACACCCAGCTTCCCGCCCTATGACGTTGGGACACTTCACTTCGTGGCGTGCGGACGACCCTGGCTACTACACTGGCGTGGGGTACACACCCACAGAGGTTGATCACATCTGTTACATATGATGTGGTACACGGTACACGTGAGATGGTACGCAGTGCCAAGATAGTTGGTCACATTTTTGGGGCAAATTCGTGGGGATGCGATTACAGAAGTACATGTGTTACACTGATGTTATACAGTCCCAAGGATGACGCATGCATTGCTCATAGACTCATGGCGCTATGATCCTAACTCTCAGTGCCCAACGCGCGCGTGCACAGCCAGACGGAGGGAGAGAAACACATGTATACAAGGTTCGTGACATACGCACGGTCCACCATGTTGTAAACGATCGCATGCACGGTAAGTTCTGAAATTATACGTATGTACAAGCAGACATGCGAGGGAGAAAGGGAGATGGCCATCGACAGTTCCAATACGGCTCCAAGGCGGAAGAGGGGGAGGAGGAGCAGGACAAGGAGGAAAGGAGAGAAGCGAGAAAGGAAGAACGCAGACGGCGCGGCTCTGGACACAAAGGGGTGCCATACTTTCTCCTGCTTTCGCAAACAGGTCCAGTCACACGTAGGGGTATACTCAACCGAATGGTCTTCGCATCCAGAAGCATACTAAAGGCGCGACGCATCGTCGTCTGCGATGGCGCGGAGCGGGCGCGTGGGTGCCCGGCTGCCTGGCTGATACACGTGCGGGCCTGGCTGATACCCGTGCGGTCCCAGATGCCCAATGAGATTGCCGATACGCCTGCTGGCGGGAAGGCCGGTGCTTGCATACGGCAGTGCTACCGCGAGCACGTTGTGGACCTGCGGTGGCAAGGCCTGGTAATCGAGCATGTTCGGAAGCTCGTCGCTCTGACCATACGACCGCCATACGGGCAACCACCACCACTGGTCTTGACGCGGATACGTGATCTCTGTGCCGACCTCAGGGGATACGTTCCAAAGGGCCATTTTCTGCGGGTCCGTACCCATGAAGGCCGCGTGGTACGCAATGAATACGTCCAAGGGGGCTTCTTGAAAGCATGTTGGGGCCTCTTGGGGGCTTATTGGACCCTCACGGCGGACTCTTGGGGCCTCTAGAACGCCTCCTGGGGCCATCTTGGGGGTCTCTTGGAGCCACCTTGGAGCCTCTCTGGAACCTCTTGGGGGCCTCTTGGAGTCCTCTTGAAGCCTCTTGGGACCATCTTGGGCGCCTCTTTGGGCCTCATGGACGCCTCTTGGGGCCATCTTGCGCGCCTGTTGGGGCCATCTTGGGTTTTAAAGATTCATCAAGAGACCGCGAATGGATTTCGAGATTTTTCGGATGAGAAAGTAGTGCGTTTTCATATGTTTTCTGAACATCGCATCTTGAAATTATTGAAAACCCATTGTGTTTGGCAGGATTTCGACATGCGCGCGCGGCGGCCGCGCGCATGTGCACTTCGTCTCATTTTTTGCAAGGGATGGTGGCCCTCGCAGGCGCGCAACCGTTGTTGGAGAAGTTCAAAGCACCTGAAGAAGTAGCACGCAAAGACCCTTTTGACAGAAATGTTTAAAAAGTGGTGTGTTTCCTATGAATCCGCAAGAGCGCGCGGAAGGACATTTTGACAATTTTTTCTTAAAAAACCATTGGGTTTTTGATGTTTTTATGTTAAAATCGCTACGAAACCTAAGGTTTTGGAAGGATTTCGTCTTGCGCGCACGAATGTCCACTTTACCTTATTTTTTGCAAGGGATTCTTGCAATTTGATCAACTAAGAACAAGAATTTTCATTTTCTATTGTTTTTTGCAAGGGAAAACGAGCGTCAACAAAAAACCGGATCCGGAGCTCATCCACTTTTCTGAAGCTTTCGCGAAAAAATGATGAAAATGTAGCTGCGGCCTAGGCGCGGCGCAGAGGTCGCGCACCAGGGGTCCCAACAATAATAATTCTTTAGAAGGAATAATGTTCAACAACAAACATGTTATCAGTGTTCACTCTTCGCCGTTCGCGTGCCACTCAACATGTAGACCCCCAAACCTTCGATGGCCGCCCGCTTCGTTGTCGATCGTACCTCCTCCAGGGGCATACCCTCTTTGCACAACAACGCAAGGAGCAAACGACAGCAACGAGACTAGGGCGGGGGGGGAGGGCAGGAGATCTTGGGGGCCTGGAGATGAGCACCAAAACCAACACCAGGGGGGGGGGGCCTCCACTGGGAGAAGATGATCCTGGATGTTGATGCTGGTGGTACTCCCTCGGCACCTAAGAAGCCTGAATATGACCACCATCACAGAGATCAGGATCATCTTCCCTGGTAGGGGGCAACCGCCGATACTGCTGCTACTGCCAATCTCTAGGCATCCGGAGATCGGGGCTCCTCCAGCGCGACCTTGGCCTTCAGCTGCAGCCCGAAGGGCATCTTGTCGCTCTCGCCTGCTGGGCGGGGACCCCCAGACCGAGGGAAAGGGAGAGACGCGGGACCTCCTCCTCCTCCTCCTCCTCCTCCTCCTCCTCCTCCTCCTCCTGATCATCATCCTCTCTATCATGCCTGTCCTCCTCCTCCTCCTCCTCCTCCTCCTCCTCCTCCTACTCCTCCTGCTCCTGCTCACCATTACGATCACCATCACCATCACCATCATCATCCTCATCCTCATCCTCATCCTCATCCTCATCCTCAGAATCATCATCCTCAGCATCACCATCATCATCATCATCATCATCATCATCATCATCAGCATCATCATCATCATCATCATCATCATCATCATCACCATCACCATCACCATCATCATCATCATCATCATCATCATCCTCATCCTCATCCTCATCATCATCATCATCATCATCATCATCATTATCACCATCAGCATCATCAGCATCATCAGCATCATCAGCATCATCATCAGCATCATCAGCAGCATCATCATCAGCATCAGCATCATAATCAGCATCATCATCAACAACAGCAACAACAACATCACCTTCATCATCAACATCATCACCATCATCATCAGCAGCATCAGCATCATCATCAGCATTATCACCAGCAGCATCATTATCAGCATCGCAACCATCATCATCGTTACCCTGGTCGTCATCATCATCATCATCATGATCATGATCATCATCATCATCATCATCATCATCGTCATCATCATCACCATCTCATCACCAGCATCACCTAATCACCAGCAGACTAAGCAACACCAGCACCATCATCAGCATTATCAACAGCATCAGCATCATCATCATCAGCAGCATCATCACATCATCATCATCATCATCATCAGCATCATCATCATCATCAGCATCAGCATCAGCATCAGCATCAGCATCAGCATCATCATCATCATCATCATCATCCTCATCATCATCATCATCATCATCATCAGTATCACCATCACCAGCATCGTCATCGTCATCATCGTCATGCTCATCATCATCATCATCATCAGCATCATCAGCATCATTATCATCGTCGTCATCATCATCAGCATCAGCATCATCATCATCATCATCTTCATCGTCATCGTCATCGTCGTCGTCATCGTAATCGTCATCGTCTTTGTCAAAATCAGCCTCATCATCGCAACCATCATCATCATCAGCTGCAGCAGCAGTCTTGTGTTCGTCATCGTCATCATCAACATCATCATCATCATCGTCATCATCATAATCATCATCATCAGCATCATCATCATCACCATCATGATCATCATAATCATCAGCATCATCAGCAGCATCATCAGCATCAGCATCAGAATCAGATCATCATCAACAACAGCAACAACAACACCTTCATTATCATCATCATCAGCATCATCATCATCATCATCACCATCACCATCACCATCATCATCAGCAGCATCAGCATCATCATCAGCATTATCACCACCAGCACCATTATCAGCATCACAACCATCATCATCGTTACCCTGGTCGTCATCATCATCATCATCATCATCATCATCAGCATCATCATCATCATCATCATCATCATCATCATCGTCATCATCATCACCATCTCATCACCAGCATCACCGAATCACCAGCAGACTAAGCAGCACCAGCACCATCATCCGCATTATCAACAGCATGAGCATCATCATCAGCAACATCATCACATCATCATCATCATCAGCAGCAGCATCAGCATCAGCGTCAGCCTCATCATCATCATCATCATCATCATCATCATCATCATGATCGTCATCGTCATGATGATCATCATCATCAGTATCATCATCACCAGCATCGTCATCGTCATCGTCATCATACTCATCATCATCAGCATCATCAGCATTATCATCGTCGTCATCATCATCAGCATCATCATCATCTTCATCGTCATCGTCATCGTCGTCGTCATCGTAATCGTCATCGTCTTTGTCAAAATCAGCCTCATCATCGTAACCATCATCATCAGCTGCAGCAGGAGTCTTGTCTTCGTCATCGTCATCATCAACATCATCATCATCATCGTCATCATCATAAGCATCATCATCATCATCAGCATCGCCGTCATAATCGTTGTCGTCATCGCCATATCATAAACAGCAGATGCAACACCCTCGTCCTCCGAATTCGAAATCAGCAGCATCGGCATCATCATTATCATCAGCATCATCATGATCATCAGCATCGTCTTCATCATTTGAATCAGCATCACCGTCATCATCATAATGAGCATTATCACCAGCATCATCGTGATCGTAATCAACATCAGAATCGTCGCAAGCGTCTTCATTTTCATAATATGCATCATCGTCAGCATCATCTTCCTCATGATCCAACATCATTCGCATCATCACCACCATCATCCTTCATCGCCATCGCGAACATCATCGGCACGACCCTCATCATTAGTATCCTCATCGTGATAATCATCATCAACACAACCATCACCGTTATCATCACACTCCTCATCACACGAATAATCATCATCACCCTCATCATCAAATACAGCATCCTCATCATCATGGCCAAAGTCATAATCATCATACTACAGAGTTACAATCATCATCCCCATCATCCATCATCCGCATCATCATCCACATCATCGCCAACGTTTTCCTTCAGCGTCATCGCAAATATCATCAACATCACCCTCATCATCAGTATCCTCATCATCTGCAGCATCATCATCATCACCACCATCACCAACACCATCATCACAATCATCATCGACGTCGTCGTCGCCATCATGACCGTCGTCATCATAGCTCGCAGTCCTTCTCCTCATCCTCCTCCTCATCCCCGTCCTTTTCCTCAACATCCTCTTCCTCCTCATCGTCACCATCCTCATCATCACCGTCATCACTATCATCACCGTCACCATCCTCATCATACGCATCCGCAATCCCATCACCATCACCATCACCGTCGACGTTGTCCGCTTCCTCGTCCCCTTCGTCTCCCTCCCCCTGCATCATCAGACAGCGCGCGGCCGAGCTGGCGCAGCACGTTGCGCTGCAGCTCCCCGCTCTCCTGCGGCAGTGGAGGCGGGAGCCGGCCCCACATCCTACCCTGCCCTCCCCCTTCTTATCATAAGTCGGCCCCCTCAATCCCTTATCATCACCATCAGCGCAATCGGCATCCTCATCCTCCTCCTCCTCGACTCCTCCTCGTCTCCTCCTCATCGTTTCCTCTTCCTCCTCCTCCTCCTCCTCCTCCTCCTCTTCCTCCTCCTCCTCCTCCTCCTCCTCCTCGCGATCCTCCTCCTCGTCCTCCTCGGCATGATCGCCCCCGTCGACGCGGGCACCACCATCGGCAGCGACCGGGCAGCGTGGGCCCCCTCGCGCCCTCGCCCGCGGGCGTGCCTCGCAGCACGCAGGCGTGCCCCCAGGCCCCCGATGCGTGCCCTCCTCGCCTTCGATCGTTTTTGTTACGGTAGAGGGAAACAATTACTGAACACTCCCCCTCCCCCCCCAAACTCAACGTTGGCACGCGCGGGGGAGACTGCGGTCGAAGTGCATTTCATCAGACCCACCGCCAACTTTGAACATTGGGGGGAGGGGGAGGCGTTGACGGATGAATGTGGCATGTGTTCGCTAATTTGTTCCGAGGCCTGTATTATGTTTGTTGTTACGTGGTTCTTTGTTAGGGAAAGGAACTCTATATATATACACCGACGCTTCTCCCCGACCCTGCGCTGAAATTCGCACAGGAACGCGGATTCTGGTTATACGGGACCCTGGTGTATAGATGTTTCGTTGTTTCCCCGGGACATCGGGGGAAAAAATATACACCACACCACACCAGCGTCGTCCCCGACCCTCAAAAAGTCCTGGGATTGGAAAAAAAACGCCACTGGTAATGTATATGTTCCAGTTTCCGATTTGTTTCTCCTCGCCTGCGATCGTACCCTCCTGGAGTGGGCTCCGTCCCCTTGCGTCGAAGGGCGACCTCTGGCATGAGCATCGTTTGACCGACCCCTGTCGCCATGTGGACGTGGCCTGTGGGCCCCGCTGGCCGAGTTCTACCCCCCCTCCACTGGGGGATGTGGGGCGCTTCTCCGTCGGGTTGCGAGGGGCATGTCCCCAACAGGGGTGGGGAGATGGTGGGGGTCTGGAGGAGAATGGGGATGGGGATAGGCAGAAGAAGAAGAAAAAGAAGAAGGAAAAACGCCATAAACATGAACTTTTGGCGCTCCGCGCAGATTTCTTGGATCTGCGCTGGACACCCCACGGCGCCTCCGTCGCCGCCACTGGCGCGCTCCGCGCGCCAGGGAGGGGGTCCAGCCCAGATCCAAGAAATCTGCGCGGAGCGCCAAAAGTTTATGTTTACGGCGCTTTTTTCTTTGAATAGGAGGGTCGGTGAAACGATACTGACCCACAGGAGCGGTCGGCGCAGTTTGGCGTCGCAGCGCGGCAGAGGCAGTCCCCAGCGCCAGTGGCCGCGCAGCAGGCTCTCCCGGCGCCTCCCAGCGCCAGAGGCCACGCGTCGAGGGACGCGCCTGGCGGTGGGGCTGAAACCAGCTGCACGCCGCAGGCTCCGCACTCCCCCATTGCGCAGTCCCCGCCTCTCGTCCGACCCGAGAGGGCCGTCAGGAGGCGAGGAGGAGGAGGAGGAGGAGGAGGAGGAGGAGGAGGAGGAGCGGGGAGGAGGAGGAGGAGGAGGAGGAGGGGGAGGAGGAGGAGGAGGAGGAGGAGGGCGCGGATGAGAAAAACTGGCCACCTGGGGGACGGGCGACCCGAACAAGCCTGGCCGTCCGAGGTCCGGGCCCGCGGGGGAGCGCTGGGGGGAAACATCGACCCGGCATCGGCGGCGCGTCGATCCGAGAGGTCGGCAACAGGCCCACGATGGCGAAGCCGCACACTCCTGGGCGGTGCGGGCCATCGGGCCCCTGCCGGCGATGGAAGGGCGATCGGGGGTCGCCGCATCCCCCCTTGGCCTATCCTCTGGTGGCTTCCGGGTCATAGATTTGGGCCTCCATCGGCCGCTCGAGACGATCCCGACACGCCCAGAACGCTCGGCGAGAGAGGCGTAGATGCGAACTGCTGGAACGCTCCCCGAGGCTGGAAAACCGCCGAGAGTCGACGAAAACGCCCGAAGCCCCCCCTTAACGTTGCCCCTGGGCATG
>CAUYUJ010018711.1:102881-112881 GCA_963575745.1 Prorocentrum cordatum
CCAACGATTTCTGAGGGGGAGGGGGGGGGGGTCACTTTGCTCGGGAGCTCCCGAACGAAGTGAACCCCACCCTCCCCCTCAGAAATCGTTGGGGGGTAGGGGTAGGGTTCGCATCTGGCTCCCTAGCATCACCAGCCTCCGCGGCTCGGAGGAAAAGAACAGGAGCAGGGCGAATTGAGACAACGGCATCTCAAAATCGGTCCCTGGACCGGACCACTGCCAGGGTCCAAGCACAACAGTTTTCCGCGCTGCGTCCGGCCGTGGCGACGAGGGGACCCCCCCGAAGGCCAACCACCTTGCCTCAACTCGCCCTCCTCTTCACAATTGGGGGGGCCCCAGCTGACCCCGCCAAGTCGCGGACGTGTGGGCCCCGCTGGGCAAGCCGACGGAGCCACAGGAGTGCATCGGGTGCGTCCAACATGGGGGCGTCCGAGAGGGGGGGGGGGCGAAAGCCATGGCCGGCGGCACCTGCGCGGCCCAAGGGGGGGCCAGGGACGTTTTGAAATAAGAGGCGGCATGAAATCTGGGGAGATCTCATGGCCCCCGGCATGATATCCACCCCCCCTAGTCATCACCCCCTCCTTGCCGCCCCCGAGTGCAGTCGCAACCGTCCATGACTTCGTCAGTTCTGCGCTGGTCCTGCCTGCTCGCCAGCGCCCGTGATGACCATGCCGCAGCCGCGCACGCAGCAGGAGCGGGAGGAGAAGGAGGGCGAGGAGGAGGAGGAGGAGGAGGAGGAGGAGGAGGGTGGCCCAGGAACACGAATAAATAGGACCAATCCCAGGATCCCCCATATCTTCCATATTTTCTGAACTGTCGTTTTCCCCATTCAATTCCCATGTTTCCATAGTTTTCGAGGGAATTGACGATTATGTGTGTCGGTGTGTTCGACGATTCTTTGCGTCGGCACGTCCGTTTCCCTTCTGAGATGAGGAGGGGGAGGACGAGGAGGGGGAGGGACACCAGGTGCAAACCAGGCCGCAATGGATTTCAGCTCTACATGGTATCCCCGCCTGGCGTCACTTTCCCTCCTTCCCTCCCTCTGGCTAATTTGTTGCTGCGAATTGCAAACAGAGCCTTTGCGTGGCGGCCTTACACTTCGAACACACGTGGTTTGGATTCCACATCGATCCATGTGTGGGTCATGGGCATGTTACATGTTGGTCCGTAATGCGGCGGATCACAATCGAATTCTTATTGCGGAGAAGCTTGCACATTACCCTTGTGTCACGGAAGGGGAAGAACATTTGGGGCACGGGGGGGATCCACCGAGGGGAACAAGCTTAGCCAGTGGAACCACTACATTAAGGCCGTGCATGTCACCCCCAGCAAAAATAAACTGGTGGATACACTGGTCACGCGTCTTTCTCTTGAGGACGTTTCCCAAACCCGAACTTCTCTCTCCTCGTCCCTAGAAAAAAACAATGTGCAAACCCCAAAAAAAGTCGATTTGCCAATGGCTACAAAAAGAGTCGACTTGCAGGTCGCTACAAAACTATCACGATGTCAAGCGCCCTCGACAAGAATCCGCGTGTGACCCCCTACACAAGGAGTCCACAAAAGGAATCAACAGTTCAATCCACCATAATGGGAATCCACCAAATCAATTCATTTGCACTCCGCCGCAAATATCAGCATGCGAATACGAGAATAACAGATGGGTTTGCAGCCCCTCCACCCATCCCACCCATTGAGGATACGATGTGCCCTTTACCACCAACACCAGCGCACATCGCGCCGCTCCCACTTTTTTCAATACCCCACATTAGCGCGCACGTCCGTCGTCCAATACTGCGGCGCACATGTACCACTTCGTGCGAGATCCAGCCAGCTTGGACCAGCTTCGGCCGAGTGCCCGAAGACGTGTCTCGAACCGAAATAGCTATGAATCTGAATGCTGGAAACTGCCCAGACCAAGCGTTTTTTGTAACCACCACCACAAGCGCACATCGCGCCACTTCCATATGGCTTTCAATGCTCCACATGAGCGCGCACATCCTTCGTCTGATAATACGGCGCACCTGTAACACTTCGTGCGAGATCCGGGTGGATTAGACCAGCTTCGGCCGTCAACACGTATATCCCAAGCCCTCGGTCCCCGCCGTCTTCGTCTTCGATCGTACCCCCCCTGGGGGTATATCTTCATTACCTGCCGCGAGTAATTGGTGCAGCCCCTGAAACAGGCGAAGAGAGGACAGATGGACGGATGGAAGGGGGAGGGAGAAGGATGGAGCGCGGCATTGGCAGGAGGGAGGCTAGGAGCAGAAAATCACGTGGCAGAACCAGACGGGCAGATCGGACGGGTAGACCCCAACGGGCGGGTCGAGAAGGAGGCCCAAGCGGCCAGGTCGAGAAGGCGTGTTGCTGAAGCGTGAGTCTTGCATGAGTCGCGAGGAGAGCTCAAGCGATAGCACGACTCCCAAGTGAATCGTGAGGAAAGCCAATGCGACAGCGTGATTCCTGAGTGTCGAGGTCGCGGCGTCCGAATAAGTTGCGAGGAAGTCCCACGCGAGAGCGCGATTCCTGCATAATTTGTGAGGATGCCCCGCGCGAGAGCACGATTTTGGAATACATTGTGAGGAAATATCAAACGGGAGCCGTTGTTGGTGTAGTCCGGCCCAACAACGCAGTGTGGTGACACCAAGCTCTCCCTGATAAAATATACAGTGCGAGCCCCGAAGGGGGGGGCACTTCAATTGAAAAATGCAATGGTTACCGGAGGGGGGATTGACAAGAATTATTCGATAGAGATGAAAGCTCAAAGGCAACAGCAACAGCAACAGCAACAACAACAGCAGCAACAACAACAAACACTTTAAGACTGATCGCGCCTATCCGCTCGAGGGCCGTTCAACACGCACTTCCCAAAACCCCCCGGTACCTGCCCTCTTCGTCTTCGACGGTGACCCCCTTGGGGGTATGGACTCCTGACCTGCCACTTGCATGTAGCGCAGCCCCTGAAACAGGGGAAGAGAGGACGGATGGAAGGGGGAGGGAGAACGATGAAGCACGAGAGACACCAGCAGGAGGGGGGCCTAGGAGCAGAAAGCACGTGGCCAGAAGGGCAGATCGGGCGGCCGACCCTGGCGGGCGGGTCGAATGAGGCGGGCCCAGGCGGCCAGGTCGAGCAGGCGGGTTGCTGAAGTGCAAAACACAACGTGCACCGGTGAGGGGGGATCTGCCTGCACCAGCCCTGATTTGCACCCAACCTCTCGTCGGGAGGAGGGGGGGACAAGGAGTAGGAACACGAGGGGGAGGCGGAGGAGGAGTGGGAGAAGGAGGAGGAGGAGGAGGAGGAGGAGGAGGAGGAGGGAGAAAGAGAAGGAGGATAAAGCCTCCACCTCCCCCGTCATCCACCCTCCCTTCTCGCCCTTCCCACCCGTTCCCTCTTCTCCCCTGGCCCTCGATGCCGCGAGTTTTAAACACCGTGAACCCTCGGAGGTATCGACCCCTTCCACTGGAAAGGCTCTTCATCCTGAGCCTTTTTCTGACACACCCGGGGCCCAGCAAGGGCCCCACAGAGGCCGAAGACTGCCTCAAGCATTTCGTCGCGATTATTATCGCGACGCGAGAAGGTCTGAGCCCTCCCCCAAAAGCCGACCACCGAATCTCTCCGGGGCTGCAACCTGGGCAGAACGTCAAAAGGGAATGCAGCCGTGACGACGAGGAGCTCCCTGGGATATGCCCAAAAAGGCCAAAGGTATCCTCAGACCTCGAACCTCAATCCTGGCACCTCCCCCCCCCTCTCTGAAGCGAGCTGCCTCTGCCCACCCCACCCCCCCACGAGAGAGCGCATTTCGGCTGCCCGGCGCCGCTCCAGCTCGAAGGATGCGGCCGCCAGCTGGCCCAGGCAGCGGCGGAGGTGGTCGACCTGTCCCACCGCCCTGTCCTCCTCCTCCTCCTGATCCGGTTCCCCCACCTAGAAGGGGGGTCAGGTCCAAGGGGGGGGAAGGTAGCTACGGGAGGACCCCCTCTTTGGGAGTGCGCCACGGGCGCGCTCTCTCATACGTACATATACACATATACACATACGTAAGTATTTACATGTATCTCTATATATGTATATATAAATGTAAACAAAGATACATGTATAAATACAAATGCAAATGCCAATAAAGCACATATACATATACAGTACACAAACATATGCATTGACATATACATATACATGCACATAAACATATACATATACATGTACATAGACATAGATATACACATGTACATGCACAGATACAGATACATATGCAGATACACATACATATACATATACGTACGCATATACATAACAAGTACACTTATAGATGTATGTATGCATAAATATATACATATCTGTGTATACATATATCTAAACATGTACATATACATATGCATATACATATGCGTATACACATGCATGTACAACTGCAAATGCATACATCCATGCACATGCATGTACACATACATGTACACATGCACATCATATCCATATTCACATACATATATATACAATCATACATCTGCACATGCATATACACATACACATGCACAAACAAAAAAACGTTACACTTACATATACATATACCTATGCACGTACAGATATACATGTGCATAAACATATACACAAACCTAAACATACACATATACATATACACGTACATATACATATACATATACATAACCATGCAGCTACACATGTGCAGGAACATGAATGAATGCAGCTACATGTACATGCACATGTACATGTACATTGCAGACACGTAAACGTAGCACAAACACAGCGACATGCATACAAGTCAACAGATGCCTACAAATACACATGTACAAATACATGTACATGTGAATATGCATAGACATGAACATCTATACATACATATACGCACGCATGCATCTTTATTCACATACGAGATTACACATATGTGTACATGTTCGTATGAATAGACGCAGATGTCTACATGTACGTTTCCATACATATAGACACATCCATACTTTTATATATATACACACGCATACAACTACATAAACCTATATCTACACATCGACATGTACCTATACGCATACCCATACATATACACATACCGAAACATGTGCGTGAACAGGTACAAGGAGGTATACACTTACATATTCGCATACATATACGTATGTATACACAGTTATTTGCACATCGACATCATAGATAACCATACACGCAGATAGACATATACAGACACCTGCGAATACGAATACGTACATACATACAAATACATGTCCCACTTAAATATGTACGGATACACAGATACGCATACATATACATACACTTATACGTGTATATATATATACATAGGAAGATACATACATCTATACGTAAACCTTCATGTATACCTGTACACATACAGAGACATCGGTACGCACATACATATACACATGAGAATGCATGCACATTTGCATATGCATATACACACACATGTATGCAGACACATCTACAAGTACATACACACATACATACACATACACAAATACATTTACGCGTGCAGTTATGCATATGCAGACGCAAACAAATACAATCGGACTGTAAATCTACAGCGAGAGACACATACGTGAACATCCTCACATACACACACACTACAAATATACATATCGAGATACCTACAAACATACATCTACAAAGAGTAACACCTAATGTACATGCTCACATAAATTGACATACTCACATACATATACATCTACAGCATTTGAATATAGATGTGCGCATTGGTCCAGAAGCACAATTATAAGCATTGACATATATATATATATGTATATATATGTATGCGTGCATGTTTATACATATATGTGTGTATTCCTATGCACATACAGGTACATGGACAGATACATATACATACACCTCTACATGTACAAATACATAGATCTATAGTTTTACAAGCGTATATCTACCCAAATATACACGTCTCCATATGTGTAAATGTCTGTGTATAGCAGCAAGTCGCGAGCAAGTTAAAAGATGGCGGCTACACGCGCCAGCCCTCCCGAGACCGAGCGCGGCCGCCTGGCGAAGAGGCCCGTGGCCCCCGCAAAGAGCTGCGGCCCGCCTCGCTCTGTCGCACTCCCTGGCCTCTAGCGTGTTGAAGAACATCAAGGCCCACGGTCAGGAACTGTTGCTTAGCGTGTCGCAGCGGCGGCCTGGGCGGCACGCCGTGCACTGCGAGCTGATAGCGTGTCGCTCTGCTTCGTGGGACGGGAGGCTTGGAAAAGCTTGGAACGCCGATGCGGGCGGCCCGGGACGTGCCTAGCGCGACGCGCCGAAGCGCAGCGAGCCAGGACCCGCGGCGAGAGACACGCCGAGCAGAGATTCCGGACCGCAGGCCCCCCCTCAGCTCCGCACGCCGCGCCCCCGCGAGGAGCGACGCGCGATGAGCCTCGCGCCCTCGCGCCCTCGCGCCCTCACGCCGCTCGAAGAGGGCAGCCGCTCCGGCCCACGCCGCGACGCGCGGGGCGCGCTGCCACCGTCTCCGCGGCCCCCGCCGGGCGACCTCGGCGACGAGAAGGCTCCCCGCCGTCCCCTCGGGCCTCGGGGGGGCCATCGCCGGGCCCCGCGGCCGCCTGCGGGAAGCTCGGGAGGGCAGAGCCAGCCCGGGGGAGAAGGGTCGGGGGATCTTCCCCGGAGGAGGAGGAGGAGGAGGAGGAGGAGGAGGAGGAGGAGGAGGAGGAGGAGGAGCGGAGGCCGTGCTGGCAGAGATCGAGGCAGCGGGTCTCTGGGCTCCCGGCTGCGGCCTCCCTGCGGTGTGCCCCCCCCCCTCCTCGTGGAGCTGCCGCTGGCTCTGCTCGCCAACCACGGCCGCGACGCGCGCGGCCCGCTCGTCGTCCACGTAGTTCAGCTCGAGCAGCGCCTCTCGTTCCAGGCGTTTGGGGGGGCGGCTGCGTGGTTGGGTTAGGAACCCCTCGTTCCTCTCGTTCCTCTCGTTCCAGGCGTTTGGGTTCTCCCTTTCTCTCTCTCTCTCTCTCTCTCTTTCTTTCTCTCTCTCTCTCTCTCTCTCTCTGTCTCTCTCTCTCTCTCTCTGCGTGTGTATATATATATGTATGTACGTATGCAAATACATACGTACATATACACATACGTATGTATACCTATAAATAGATGTTAATTATGCTAACGGAGTTCCCCACATAATGATGTTTTTGGGCTAGCGGGATCAAGCAACATTTTGTAGAGAAATTGCCGACCTGCCCTCGCCCTCTCCATCCTTTTCTATCACATGGTTTGCGAATACCCTCCTCGCTCATGCGGGGCTTCCCTGGAGGGGTGGGACGGGCACGGAACCTGATAAATAGCACTGTTCGCGAATACCCTCCTCGCTCAGACGGGGCCTCCCTGGAGGGTGGGAGGGGCAGGAAATCTGATAAATAACACTGTGTTCGAATAGCGTCCTCGCTCAGGCGGGGCCTCCCTGGAGGGGTGGGAGGGGCACGAAACCTGAGAAATAACAGGTGATGCGAATACCCTCCTCGCTCAGGCGGGGCCTCCCTGGATGGGGTGGGAAGGGCACGAAACCTGATAAATAACAGGTGATGCGAATACCCTCCTCGCTCAGGCGGGACCTCCCTGGAGGGGTGGGAGGGGCACGAAACCTGATAAATAACAGGTGATGCGAATACCCTCCTCGCTCAGACGGGGCCTCCCTGGAGGGGTGGGAGGGGCACGAAACCTGATAAATAACAGGTGATTCGAATACCCTCCTCGCTCAGGCGGGGCCTCCCTGGAGGGGTGGGAGGGGCACGAAACCTGAGAAATAACAGGTGATTCGAATACCCTCCTCGCTCAGGCGGGGCCTCCCTGGAGGGGTGGGAGGGGCACGAAACCTGATAAATAACAGGTGATGCGAATACCCTCCTCGCTCAGGCGGGGCCTCCCTGGAGGGGTGGGAGGGGCACGAAACCTGATAAATAACAGGTGATGCGAATACCCTCCTCGCTCAGGCGGGGCCTCCCTGGAGGGGTGGGAGGGGCACGAAACCTGATAAATAACAGGTGATGCGAATACCCTCCTCGCTCAGGCGGGGCCTCCCTGGAGGGGTGGGAGGGGCACGAAACCTGATAAATAACATGGTGTTCGAATACCCTCCTCGCTCAGGCGGGGCCTCCCTGGAGGGGTGGGAGGGGCACGAAACCTGATAAATAACAGGTGATGCGAATACCCTCCTCGCTCAGGCGGGGCCTCCCTGGAGGGGTGGGAGGGGCACGAAACCTGAGAAATAACAGGTGATGCGAATACCCTCCTCGCTCAGGCGGGGCCTCCCTGGAGGGGTGGGAGGGGCACGAAACCTGAGAAATAACAGGTGATGCGAATACCCTCCTCGCTCAGGCGGGGCCTCCCTGGAGGGGTGGGAGGGGTGGGAGGGGTATTGGTATGGTATGGTATTGGTATGGTATGGCTTGGTATGGCTTGGGATGTTATTGGTTTGGTATGGTATGGTATGGTATGGTATTGGTATGGTATGGTATGGTATTGATATGGTATGGCTTGGTATGGCTTGGTATGGTATTGGTATAGTAAGGTATTGGTATGGTATGGCTTGGTATGGTATGGTTTAGGAGAAGGACGCGGGAGGAGGAGGAGAAGGAGAGGGTGTTCTGGGAAAACAAGAACCCCACTCAGGATGTGGGGAAATAAAATAAGTACATAAGCAACTGCATCAATCATACATGTATGTGAAACGATGGCAGTTTGAGCGTCGCCGTATTTCTTGGTTCCTAGGTTCGATCTACAATCGGGTTGGGACGGCTATGGCGCACGGTCGTTTGTAAGTTTCGAGGTCAGATCTACTGGGGCGTGTCAGGAGGCCTCTTGGAGCCTCTCGGGGACCTTTTGAAAGCCTTTTGGGGCCTCTTCTGGGCCTCTGGGAGCCTCTTGGGGCCTCTTGGGGGCCTGCTGGCGGTCTCGGGGGCCCCTTTGGAGCGGAGGGCTCGAAATCTCAATTGCAGTTCCACTCTTAGACCCCTGTGGGGGCCCTCTGACGCCCTCTTGGGCCGTCTTGGGCGCTTCTTGGGTCGTCTTGGGGCCCTCTTGGGGCGTCTCTGGGCACTCTTGGGGGCTTCTTGGGCCGTCTTAGGATGATCTGGGAGGCCTCTGGGGCAGTCGTCTTGGACGCCGTGAAAGCCAAAACATCGCATTTGCTAAAAATGTCCCAATGGAATGGGACGATTTGTGCCTCTTGAGTCTCTGTTGGGAGAGCTCTTGGGGGCCTCTTGGGGCGTCTTGGAGGCCCGTGGGTCGTCTAGAAGCCATCTGGCGCGTCTTGCCCCGATCGCTCGGCGACTCGGGGCCCTCTTGGACAGCCTCTTGGAGCCCTCTCGGCCTGTCTTGGGACCCTCTTGGGGCACACTGGGGCCGTCCTGGGGCCCTCCAAGGGCGCTCCGGACCCAGCCCAGCCGGCGCGCCGGAGATCAAGGCAAATCCGTCTTCTACGTATATAGGTACCCATTGCATCAGTACAGCTACAGCCGGGCTGCTGCAACAAGGAACGCGAGACAAGAAACCTGGTTCCAAACAAGCCTGGGTGAACGAGGAGGGCTAGAGGAGCAACCGCGGAATGACCTCAGGAGCAGCGATCCCCTTCGGAACCCAAGGCGGTCCTCATTTCCAACGTCTTGGCCGTGTATCTTTGCGGCGAGCCCCCGGGGGGAAGAGAAAAGGTGCGGGCCTTCTCGGAAGGCTCGGAAGTCCCCTGGCCTTCTGACAAGTTTTGAAGCCTTCCCCGAGGGCAAAGAAACCTTCTCAGAAGGAAGGAGGCCTTCTGAGAAGTCCCGCCGCCCCCTTAGAAGGCCTTCTCCTTCTCACTTCCCCTCCTTGTTATCAAGGTGCCCTGGGACACAAGCGTGAGAGGGGCCACGAAACGTGAGAGGGGTGTGCCGAAAAGAGCGCGGCGAGCGCATGCGAACGCAGGAACTGGGGCCTGCAGTGGAGCTCCCTACGGGACCACGAAACGTGTGAGGGGTGTGCCGAAATGGGCACGGCGGGCGCATGCGAACGCAACCGCTCGGGCCTTCG
>CAUYUJ010018711.1:117881-137881 GCA_963575745.1 Prorocentrum cordatum
CACCCCTCTCCTCACCGGTGGGCCTCCTCCTTCCTCCTCCTCCTCCTCCTCACCTCCTCCCCTCCTCTCTCCTCCCTCCTCCCTCCTCCTCCTCCTTCCCCTCCCCCTTCCCTCCCCTCCCCCTCCCCCCCCCTCCCCCTCCCCCTCCGCCCTCCCCCCCCCCTCCTACCTCCTCTCCTCCCCCTCCCCCTCCCCTCCTACTCCTCCTCCTTCCTCCTCCTCCTCCTCCTCCTCCTCTCCTCCTCCCTCCTCTTCCCTCCTCCTCCTCCTCCTCCTCCTCCTCCTCCTCCTCCCCCTCCTCCTCCCGCTGGAGGTGCACAGGGTGTTTCGGCAAGCGCCGCGGGCAAGACAGGCCTCCTCAAGGGAGATGCCCTGAATTCCCGGAACGGCTGCGAGACTTACGTCATGCCACCAAGGGTCGCAAGTTGTGTATAGCTAGAGACATCGCCTGAGGTGGCAGCTTTGGAATATGATGTAGCAAGTGCGGCAGGTGCACGACAGACGGACGGCCTGACAAGTTGCAGGCATCGCGCAGCGAGGAACTAAACTTCTGCGGCTGCAAGGCCGACTGGAAGAGTGTTCGTGAGTGCCAGCACTCGTCGTGCAAGCACGGGCCCACCAAGGCGCTGGAGCCCACCCTGGCCTTGGACCTGCGCCGCGCGTGAGATAGGACAGGCGTCTTGTGGGACGGAGCTTGCCCAACGCACTGCGCTCGTGTGAGACGGAGCTAGCCCCACGACATGCGTTCTTGTAGAACGGAGCTTGCCCCGCGCAGTGCCTCTTCAACCCCACGGCGCAAAAGCCGCTTGTTAGCGAATGGGTGACTGCAAACGCCTTTTTGTTTAAAGTGCGGGTCGGCCAAGGCGCTTGAGCCCGTCTGGGCTTCGGACTTGCGCCGCGTGTGAGATAGGACTGGTTGGCGCGGGAGTGCTCTGGGATACCGCCCCATCCCTTGTCTGGGGTTCGGGCCTCATCCCTGCACTCTCATGCTGACTTGATGTGTTGCCTCTGCTGCCTAGAGTGCTCATCTCATCTCATCGCACCAATCCCATCACTCCTCCTCCTTATTTCCCCATATTCCTTCTCCGCGTCCTCCTCCTCATCATCATCCTCCTGCTTCCCTCCCTGCTTCGTCATTCCTCTCTACATGTATATACATGCATACATACACACGTACCTGCACAAATTAAAACATCTACACATATGTTTATACCTGTGCGTGCATACGGATAGTTACATGCATGCCTGCGAACATGCATGCATGCAGCCATACATCTACATATATATATATATATATATATATATATATATATATATATATATTACACCCACACCTATGCACATACACACATGTATGTCTACATATGCGCACACACACACATGCATGCATGCCTACATACACATATGCATACAGCCGTACGTACATGCGTGCATGCATGCATGCGTACGTGCATTCACATGTACGTGCATACGTACATACATTAATGCATACGTGCATACGTACATACATGCATACATGCATACACTCGTACCTACCTGCATGCATACGTGCATACATACGTACACGCATGCATGCACACATACATGCGTACGTACATGCATACCTCCATACATACATGCATGCATACATACATACATGCATGCGTGCATGCATACATATATGCATGCATGCATGAATGCATGCATACATACGTACATATATGCATACATACATGCATGCATGCATGCGTACGTGCATACACGTATACGTGCATGGATGGGTGCATGCACACGTGTACACGTACATACATACACACATACATACGTACAGACATACATACATGCATGCATACATACGTGCATACATACACACAGGTACATACACACATACATACATACATACATACATACATGCATACATACATACATACATACATACATACATACATACATCCATGCATGCATGCATGCATGCATACATACATACATACATACATGCATGCATACATACATACACGCACATATACATGCATATGTGAAATCATACATGCATGCATACACAAAGCAATCCTTTCATCCAGACATACATGCATGTATACGTGCATGTATGCGCGCATGCATGCATGCATGCCTTCATGCGTGCATACATACATACCTATATGCATGCATGCATATATATATATACATGCAGACCTGCATGTATGCGTGTGCGCATGTATACATACACGCACATGCATCACAAATGCACATGTACATGCATGCATGCATACATGCATGCATGCATGCATGCATGCACAGACACACGCATACATGCATGCATACATACATGCATACATTCATGTGCATATATAAATATATACACATGCATACATGCATATATGCATGCATGCAAACATGCATGCATGCATGCATGCATGCAGACAGACAGACTGACAGACAGACAGACAGACAGAGAGACAGACAGACAAACAGACAGACAGACAAAACAGACACAGCCAGACAGACGGACAGAGAGACAAACAAACATGCATACATGTGTGTATCCACCACCGTGCCTTCACCGTGCCTTCAGCACGTAGTGGAGTACCCCAAGGCTCATGCAGCCCTGCAGCCCTCGAAGGTACAGAGGCTGAAGGGTTTGAGGGCCAGGGCACCCCAATGTCCCAGCTGCTCCCAGGAGCTCCTGGGAGCTCCTTGGAACTCCTGGGAACGCCCGGGAGCTCCTGGGAATTCCTGGGAGCTCCTGGCAGCTACTCAAGACGACCTCCCGAACCCTCGAGATCGTTTCCAGAACAGCCTCGGATGGCTACACAGGTCCCCGGAGCGGTCCAAGACAGCATCAAGACGACCCGCTGTGGCCCCAAGACGGCCCAAGGGCCCACAAGACGCCTCAAGAGGTCCCCAAGAGCATCCGCAAGAAGGCCCCAAGAAGCAAAAAATCGTCCCACTCCTCAGGCGAAGGTAATGTTCAGCAAATTCGCCTTTAGCGCATTCACGGCGTCCAAGAAGGTCCAGGGGACTCCCAAGATCGCCCCAAGAGGTCCCGAAGATCGTCACAAGACGGCTCAAGAGGCTCCAAACGGGGCTCCAAAACGGCCCAAGGGGGCCCCAAGAGAGCCCAAGAGGTCCCCAAGACAGCCTCAGAGAGCCCAAGACACCCCCAAGAGAGGCTCCAGTGGGGAAACACGCACGGGCATGTCGAGCGTGCAGCCCAAAGACGCCCCAAGGACGCCCCCAGAGGCCCCCAAGAAAGCCCGAAGAGGCCCCAAGAGGCCCCCAAGAGGCCCCCAGGAAGCTCCACGAGGCCTCAAAGAGGCCACCAGGAAGCTGCCAAAGTGAGGCCCCCGAGAAGCTCCCAAAAGCATCAAAACTGCCCCCCGAGAAGCCCCCGAGAGCCCTCCGAAACTACCTCAAGAAGCACCCATGAGAACTCTCACCCACGACCCACGACCCAGGCAAAAGGCTCCCATGAGGCGCAGAATAAGCCCCACTCCCACCCACCAGCAAAGCCCCATGAGGCCTTCAAACGGCCTCCATGCGGCTCCAAGAGCCTTCGGAGCTGTCTCCAAGCGGTCCCCCAGAGGGGTCCCAACGGACCCCAACAACCATCTGAGAGAGCTGAAACTCTGAGAACGCCCCTCACGAACGGGCATTTCGAGCGTGCAGCCCCAAGACGCCCCAAGGACGCCCCCAGAGGCCCCCAAGAAAGCCCGAAAGGGCCCCATGAGGCCCCCATCAAGACCACAAGAAGCCCCAGGAGGCACCGGAGAGACCCCCAAGAGGCCCCCAAGAGGCCTCAAAACTGCCCCCCAGAGGCCCCCTAGAGCCCTCCGAAGAGACCCCAATAATCATCTGTCACAGTAGAACTCTGACCCTCAACCCAGGCACGGAGGCGGGGTGGGCCGCAGGCCAGCAATATAGATAGATAGATATGTAGATATATAGATAAATGGATATATAGATAGATAGATCGATAAAAATAAATGTGTGTAGATGTGCACGTAGATCTAAATACGTGCGTATATCTATATATATATATATACATATACATATTTGTATGCATATATATACATATAAATACACATGTAAACACAAACACCCAGAAGACTAAAAATAGAGTTGAGCGTATACGTGTGTATAAATGTATGTATGTATGTACGCATGTATACAGCGCATGAATACGTGTAACGAGTGTGTTATATATATATATATATGTGTGTGCGTGCGTGTACGTGTGTGCGGGCTCAAATGTGCAAATATAGCTGAATACATCTGTACATACACAGCCGACTCTCGGATTAAATGTCTAGTGCTCGATCCTTCTCTTGTGTATCTCACCCTCTCTCTCTCTCTCTCTCTATATATATATATATATATATATCCGTCTCTCTCTCTCTCCCTCGTTATCTGTCTCTCGTTCGTTGTATCGCTCTCTTCCTATCGCTTGTCTCTCTCTCTCTCATGACCGCGATACCTGTATATCTACATAGGTATGTGTATGCATATAGATGGCAGTGTGCTAGACATGCATGCAATGAAGTGTATGCATATAGATATGTACACATGGGTATACACATGTACTGTCGTGTACTTTATGCGTGTGTATATATATACGTGTGTATGTATATGTGCGTATACATATATAGATATATGTATGTATGTGTAAGTGGCTTTAGTCTTGTGGTTATCTCCATACACCTGCTGTGATGTATCTATACGGGTCCATTCTCTTGCACAGGGTGTCTAGAGCTCCGACAACTTCATTCCGCGTCGAACCCCCCCCCTCGCGTCCCCAGCGCTAGAGTGGGCCCCCGCGCCGTGGCTCCCTGCCCCGAGCCCCCCCGCGTCCCCAGCGCCCCAGCGGGAGCCCCGCCCACTGCCCCCTCCGCCACGAACGCTTTATTCCGCGTCGCCCCCCCCCCCCTGCGTCCCCAGCGCCAGAGTGGAACCCCCGCGCCGTGGCTCTCTGCCCCAAGCCCCCCCGCGTCCCCAGCGCCCCAGCGGGAGCCCCGCCCACTGCCCCCTCCGCCACGAACGCTTTATTCCGCGTCGCACACCCCCCCCCCCCCGCGTCCCCAGCGCCAGAGTGGGACCTGCGCCGTGGCTCTCTGCCCCGAGCCCCCCCGCGTTCCCAGCGCCCCGCGGGGCCCCGCCCACTGCCCCCTCCGCCACCGCCACGAACGCTTTATTCCGCGCCGCGCACAACCACCCCGACATTTTATTCCGCGTCGCGACGCACACACCTCCCCCCCTCCCCCCCCGTCCCCAGCGCCCCAGTTGGACCCCCGCCCCGTGGCCCTCTGCCCCAAGCCCCGCCAAGTGCCCCCTCCGCCCCAACAATTGTACCCCGTGTCGCGACGCACACCACCTCCCCCCCCTCCTCTCCGCGCCCCCAGCGCCCCAGTGGGACCTCCGCCCCGTGCCCCCTCCGCTCCGAGCACTTTCTTCCGCGTCGCGACGCACAGCACCTCCCCCCCCCTCCTCACCTGGGATTTGGGCCCCGTTGCTGGGCCCCTAGGGGAGATGTCTTGCCCCCTCTTCCCCCCTCCTCCTCCACCTCCTCCTCATCCTCCCCCTTTCTTTTTGTGCAAGAGCCATGGCACACGTGCCACTTGTTACTTCCGCGGATCTTAAACCAGGGTGGAAGGCGCTGTCGAATGTGCTGCTCCGCGTGCTCGGGACAGAAGGCTACGGACGGCTACTCCTCGAAGCAAACAGGACAATCGAGGCCCTTGGGCTCTGGGATGCTGGCCTCGTGCCTCCCCACGATCGTTGGGGCAGTAGTTTCCAGAGCATGCTCGCGGCGACACGGTAGACAGCGCTGACCCCATCTCGAAGACGCTCTTGCATATGGGGGCACACGCTTGTAATCGTGAGGACACGCCCGATGTGAAGGGTGCCACGCATGCCACCTTTGGCGTTAGCTGCATAAGCCAATTGCTTTTCGCTGTTTGCTGCTGGACCAGCAGGTGCCGCATAACGTACCGTCGTCCCAGAGCTGGAGCACGAAGAGGAGGAGGACGAGGAGGAGGGGGAAGAGGAGGGGGAGGAGAGGGAGGCGGAGCACGACGACGAGGCGACCTACGTTTCTCACATACCTCTGCTCACGATTCAACCCCGCGAGGGGCCAGAGTGGAACCCGCGGATAACAGACCCTGGCCTCCGGATGCCGAGCGATTTTGCCTATGCCCTGACCTTCCTGGCGTCCACAGCTGGAGGCAATAGCAGAGACATGCCCAAACATCCGACGATGGGAGTCTTCAATCCGCAGCCCCAGAGGTCTTAGCCCATCCCACGGGTGGGGGCTTCTCGTTCCGGATCGACTTCTGATGGCCCCAAGACTCGAAAACGACCCCATTGGGGGCCGAAGCCGACGGAGAAAACGCCTGGACTGCAGAGGCAATCCGAAAGACGTCTGGCGTGGACGGGGCGCCGACCGCCGGGCGGCGACGACGTCCTTCGGAGGAATCGTGCCCCCCCCCCCCCACTTGGCGCCCTGGCGCTGGAGGCAGCGGCAGGGGCACGGACTGACGCTCGCCGAGTGGGCGTCGGCCGCCGAGCGAGGAGCCGCGCGCCGCGCGCAAGGCGCCGGCGGGCGTCCTTCGGAGGACCTCGCCACGCGCGCCCGCGCGGAGGCCAGCTGCCGCTCCCCCGCGTCGCAGGCCCACTTCAGCGCGCGGCGGCCCATCTCCTCGGCGCGCGGCGGCGGCGTGTTGGCCCGGCCCCGCGTGCAGGGGAGGGGCTGGGGACGGAGAGGCAAGCAGAGGCCGAGTCCAGGTGCCTTCGGCCCTGGCTGGAGAGCAAGAGGAGGAGGAGGAGGAGGAGGAGGAGGAGGAGGAGGAGGAGGAGGAGGAGGAGGAGGAGGAGGAGGAGGAGGAGGAGGAGGAGGAGGAGGAGGAGAGGAGTAGGGGGAGGGGGAGGGGGAGGGGGAAGGAAGAGCGAGGAGTCGAACAGGAGGAGGACGCAGGAGAGGGTGAAGGAGAATGGGAATGAGGCGAGAAGACGAGGGTAAGAAGAGGAATAAGGACAAGGAGGATAAGACGATAACAATGGCAGGAGTTGGGTTGGTAATAATATTATGAAGGGATGGAAAGACCAGAGAAAACCCAACCGATTGATCGCACGTGTAATAAAACTAGAAACACGCGCGCGCTTCGCGCGCTGAGGTTCTACCCAGCCCAGGTCTTGACAAGCTCATGGATCCAGTGAAGTAGCGTCCATCGTTTCAACATACGTGCTAAACTACAAACAGCGCGGAACAAGTAAAGACGAAGTACAGGGAACAACGCTGCCGCAGAATTCCATACGACACAATACCCAGCAGCGAAGGCAACGTAGAGAAAGTAAACGCAATGCTGTTCAACTCGTTTCCACAGAAACCAAATGTATAGCCAATGCAACACAAATCATTGCAAGCAGAAGTGACATAATCATATGCTAGGAAATTCTATGCTGTACCGATGAAGGCAAAGCATAGCGATGTGGACCAAAGGACGACGAAGCACGAAGAAATACAAATGCACACGCAACGCAAGCGAAGGAGCACAATAAGACAGCGCCAGGCAGTCCATAACGACACAAGGGGCCGAAGGAACCCGAGGAGCCCTGGGAGCTCAGAGATCTCAGGAGCAAGGCGCTCTCAGAAGATCCGAAGAGCGTCCCAGGGGCGGGCCCAGGAGAGGCCCAGAGAGCACCCCAAGGACATCCCAAGAGCGCCGCTGGAGAGGCTCCAAAGGGGGCTCAAGACAGGGCCCAGGGCTACTCAAAGAGGCCACGAAACGGAGCACAGGAGCGCCCGGAGAGTCGTCCGAAGATGGCCCCAAAGTCTCTGAAGGGCACCGCAAGTGCCGAAGGTGTCGCGAAAGGTCCCTAAGTGAAGGCCCTCAGTCTCCTTTCCTGCTGCGCTGTTGCCCAGGCACAGAGGCGGGCTTTGCCACAGGCAGCTGAATTCTGACAAAGTCCCCTGTGAGAGCGCGAATTTGGAATGAACTTCGAGGAAATATCAAGGGGAGCCGGTGTTGTTGTACCCCGGGGGCCAGGGGCACAATTTGAGAACCCAAACTTTGCCTGACAAAAAACAAGGTGCAAGCCCCGGGAGGAGCATTTCAATTGGAAAGCACAAGAAGGGCACCGGAGGGAGGGGATCAACAATAATCATTCTCTCCTAAGCAAGATTCAAAACATAAACTTCTTTTCCAGGGGGGGGCCGTAGGATGGAGGAGAGAGGAGCCCGGCATGAGGGAGGGGGAGGAGCAATGAAGGAGGAGGCAGGAGGGAGGATGGATTTGGGAGTGAAGATGGGGGAGGGAGGACAGAAGACGGAGGACGGAGGAGGATGAGGAAGATGCTGGCCGCGGAGAAGAGAATACAGGACGATCGGCACGAAGGGAAGAAAGGCAAAAACGTCAACACGGTGGCCACTCAGCTGTTGAACACACTATGGCGAGAAGCCTACTGGACACAAGGAGCGCTCCCGTCTGGCGTTTCCCATCCACGTTGCGAAGCAAGTGTGGCGCATGAGGGTGCGCGACGGACCTCGCTGGCACGCACGCGGAGAACAACATGGCTTACCATCCCGAACGCGACATGCATGGACGAGTCTGGAAACCATGAACCCAACAAATCTTGTCATCTCTGCAGGCGCAGTTCATGCTTCCGCCGGAGTCCGCCGCCTTCCGCCGAGGAAGCGATGCCAACTCCTCAGATCCTCGAAGGCGAGGCCCTGACTGGAACGCCTCACATACAACGCCAGGAACTGCCCTTCTGAGAAGCGAATGCGCCTTAGTCCAAGCCGGAACGACAGAGTGGGTTCTGTGCGCGGGAGGAGCAGCAGCAGCAGCAGCCGAAGCAACCTTCATATCCATCCCCGTCGAGGCCCGAGCCGTCAAGCAAGTCAGAGTACAAGCAGACGCCTCCTCCTCCTCCTCCTCCTCCTCCTCCTGAGGTGCTGACGCACTGGTGGCAATTGAATCATCCTGACGCTGCCATCCCCCCAAGGGTCGGTCGACCCTGGGGGGGGTAATCAAACTAAGCTAGCTGTGAAGTAGTAGAGGCAGCAGACGGTCAAACCCCGGCCCCAGGGGCGGGGTAGCTCAGACGCCTCCTCCTCGTCCTCATCCTTCATGCCCCCTCTCCTTCTACTCATCCTCCGCCTGCTCCTCCTTCTCCTCGCACGCAGAAAAAATCGGCAGAGGAGATCCAGACGCCCCGGAGCCGTCGCGTGGCACTGCGGAGCCAACAGGAGAGCCCGGCGTCGGCGGGCCTCGGAGTTGCAGCGCGGGGGCCTGGAGATCGCGCAGTGGGGGGCTCCGCGATGGGTTAGCACAAGTGGCCTCGCCTGCAGCCTCTTCGGCCTCAGCCTCACCTGGCTCCTCCTCCTCCTCATCCTCCTCCTCCTCCTCCTAATCATCATCATCATCATCATCATCATCATCATCATCATCATCATCATCATCATCATCATCATCATCAGCATCAGCATCAGCATCAGCATCAGCATCATCATCATCATCATCCTCCTCCTCCTCCTCCTCCTCCTCCTCCTCCTCCTCATCAATCATCATCATCATCAGCATCATCATCATCATCATCATCATCATCATCATCATCATCATCTTCATCATCATCATCATCATCATCATCATCATCATCATCATCATCATCATCATCAGCACCATCATCATCATCATCATCATCATCATCATCATCAGCATCAGCATCAGCATCATCATCATCATCATCATCATCATCATTATCATCATCATCATGCTCATCATCATCATTAGCAGCAGCATCATCATCAGCATCATCATCATCAGCATAATCAGCATCATCATCATCATCATCATCATCATGGTCAGCATCATCATCATCATCAACATCCTCATCCTCATCATCATCGGCATAATCATCATCACAATAATAATCATCATAATCAGCATCATCATGATCATCATCATCATCATCAGCAACAACGTCATCATCATCATCATTATCATCATCGTCGTCATCCTCATCGTCGTCATCATCATCGCCATCACATCCATCAGCCATCATCTATCATCCATCATCATCATCCTCATCATCATTATCATCATCGGCATCAGCATCTTGGTAATCATCATCCAAAGCAGCAGTATCATCATCATCATCATCATCATCATCATCATCATCATCATCATCATCATCATCATAATCATCACCGTCATCGTCATCATCATCAACATCATCATCAGTCTCATAATTATGTTCATCGTCATCATCATCAGCAGCATCATAGTCATCATCAGTTATATATATATATATACATATATATATATATATTCATCGACATCGTTATCACCGTCACCATCATGGTCATTATCAACATCGCCATCACTATCACGACGACGATCCAGATCACCACCGTCGGCATCACTGCACTCGCAATCGCAGTGATCGCCATCACCATCGGCATCGTCATCGTAGTAGTCGTCGTCGTCGCCACGATCGGCGTCCTAACCATCGTCACCAGATTCAGCATCATCATCATCACAATCAGCATGATCATCATCGTCATCATCATCATTATCATCAGTACCATCATCAGCAGCATCATTATCATCATCATTATCATCATCATAATCAGCAGCATCATGATCAGCAGCATCCTCATCATCAGTATGATCCGAATCGTCATCATCAGCATTATCAGCAAAATCATCATCGTCATCATCATCACCATCATCATCACCAACAGCATCATCATTATTATTATTAGCATCATCATCAGCATCATTATCAGCAGAATCAGCATTAGCATCATCATCATCATCATCATCATCATCAGCATCATCATCATCAGCATAATCATTCTCCCGCTCGCGCGCCAGCGAGCTGTCTCCGAGCGCGGCCGCGGCGTGCGCGCGCGGGGCGGCCCAAAATGGGCAGGCCCGTCCCGCGCGCTCAAGCCGGGGCGCCGCGCGTCAGACGGTGGAGTCCGTCTGGTCGCCGAGGTCGGCGAGGCAGCGCCCGTCAGCCTTAGAGTGGGAGAGGAGGGAGGGGGGCTGAGAAGCTGCGGAGACAGCAGGAGCTTGCTCACAGAGAATAGAAGAAGCATTCTCCCGCTCGCGCGCCAGCGAGCTGTCTCCGAGCGCGGCCGCGGCGTGCGCGCGCGGGGCGGCCCAAAATGGGCAGGCCCGTCCCGCGCGCTCAAGCCGGGGCGCCGCGCGTCAGACGGTGGAGTCCGTCTGGTCGCCGAGGTCGGCGAGGCAGCCATACCCGTGCTCAAGGACCTTGCGAAGTGACAAGGTTTTGGCGGGCGGCCGCAAGCAGGGCAGGCCAAGCGGCGGGGCCGACTTGGAGGAACGAAGCGACGAGGCGGTCGCTGGCGGTGGCGAAGAACAAGATACGAGCCCGCGCGTGCTCGGGGAGCGCAGCAAGAACTGTAGAGGCGGCGGCGGCTTGCAGGTAGCGTTCGGCACTGGAAGCCTGACGCCAGCGCCCTCGCCAGAAGACGCGAGGGACGTCTTCCGTGGCGATATAAAAGTCTGTTGCGCCAGAGCCCCGCAGACAAGCGGGCGTCAGGTTGAGCCCCTGACCTGCTTTGGCAAGGGGGACGCCCAGAGCCAAAAGCAGATGATTCCACCGAGTACGGAAGCCGCTCGCACCGAAGGGGGCGAGAGGATCGGTGGAAGCCAGCCTCCCAAACACAAGATTCAATATCTTCACCGTGCCCCGATCGGAGCAGCGAGCATGTTGCGTCGGGTACGTTCTTCTGGTCTTTGGAACAAGAATCGAAAGAAAAGCATCTCCTTCGACTTCGAGACGGTCGCACGGAAGCGACAGGTCACAGCGGCGGGACGCCAGCAGTTCGCCAGGCCTGAGGAACATCGTGAAGCCCATGAGCAGCAGTGCCGCCATCACAGGCCAGTCCCAGGCGAGACAGAGCCCGACCATGGCGCGCAGCAGCGCGCGTGGCAAGGGGGGACGGAGCTTTGGCGGCTCCGCAAGCTTCCATTGTTTCGCTACGTCCCAAGCTTCTGTCAGAAAGGCCTTCCAATGCGGATGGGCGCTCTGGATTCCCAAGATGGCGTGGACCAAAATATAATGGGGAAAACCTGCATCATGAAGCCACACGCCGAAGGTCGCTAGGAAACGGGCGAGAAGTATCCCGCTTCGGTAAAGCGTGGCGGGTGGCACGCCAGTGTGTTCTGCTAACCACAGCTCGAAGGCATCAATCGATCTCGAACGACGGTCGAGATACGCGGAGGTGAGGTGAGAATCGCGCACGAAAGGAGTGCGCGGAGGGCGAGCGGGCGCGGGCGGCGCAGCTCCACTAAGCCCTTGGCCGGCGGTCGGCGCCGCGGCTCCCAGAGAGATGCAGAGGCCGCAGACGCACCACGGGATGAGCGCAGGGCGGCCAGGGCTCGGAGAGCTGATGAGTGTGGCGGCCCTCCTGCGCCTGGACGCGTAGAAGGGCGGAACGAGGGCGTCCCGCCCGTCGGTCTCGAACCCCGACGCCTCAGCCAGCATCGCCCGCGCCGAGCTGAAGGACCCGCCCATGTTACGGTAGGCGCGGCGAGCCCCTGCTTCGATCTCGGCTGGCAGAGCGTCCCCTTTCTCGAGGGTCGGCCAGTCAAAAGGCGGGCGCGGCTCGGCACGCGCCGCTGCGGCTGCTTCGGCCAGCTCGGAACGAGCTGCCGAGGACGTGAGGCCCGAATGATGAGGCACGGGCACCACCTCCGCGAAGGCGTCGAGGATCTCGGACGGAGGGGAATGGGATCCCCACAGCGCTGCTGGGATGGCGCCGTGACTGTCCTGCACGTGGTACAGAAAGTCGAAAAGGCAGGCCAGTTTGCCCGCGCGCCGCCGCTGCTCGATCTTTGAGCCGAGCCCGATGCCACGGATGGCGCCCGCTCCCATGGCCTGGAGGTCAGCATGTGCGGGAATAGCCTCGGGCTCGACGACGGCCGCGTAAGGATGCAGCCACGAGGCCTCGTCGATCGGCTCGGCGCCGCCTGTCTGAAACAGGCGCTTGTAGGCGTGCAGGGCCCGCAGGAGGCAGTGCAGGTCATCCTTGCCTTCGGGCTCGGCGGCCCCTGCGGGTGCGAAAGTCCTCAGCCACGACGCCGCACTCTGGAAGGCAGCTTGCCAGGCGGGGCCCCACCTCACTACCGTGATCTTCTCGCCGCCGATGTTGAGGCGCCACGCTAGGGCGCTCGCGGCCCCTGGAGGCAGGGGCTGCTCAGCGGCCGCCGAGGCCGTGCGCCGCGCTGCGAAGGCTGCAGCCGCGGCGCTTTCAGCGTCACCGCTGTGAGCGCCGCTGAGGGGCAGCTCGGGTTCAGAAGCTCGGCCACGCACGAAGCCGCTCGAAGACCCCCCTTCCTCGGCGGCACGCCCTCCTCCCTGCGGGGCCGCAACAGCATCGCTGGAAGAGCGCATGCCTACCGAAGTCGGAGTAGCCTGAGCAGCGGAGTCCGCGCGGGAGCCGGCTGGCCGCTGCGAGGTGGCGGGGCTCGGGCGACGCTTCGGAGCGACTCGAGGAGAGCGCACCGCGCGACGCCCAAGCGGCGCACGTGAGCGCGACGCCGCACGCCCCCTAGAGTGGTGACGGGGTGGCGACGGCGGCGGGGGAACGGGCCGCGGCGGCTCGGGGCCAGCACGCGGGCCGCGGCCCCGAGAGCGGCTGCGAGCCGCAGCGCGAGCGGCGGGCGGAGAGGTCTCCGCGCGGCGCGGGAAGGCCGCCTGCAAGCGGCGGAGGACCTCGGGGTTCAGGCCCGCCACGACGCGCTCGAGGTCCACCGAGGAGTCAGTGAGAGCACTCAAAACGACGTCCTCGAGCTCCGTCGGAGAGTCCTCCTCGCACGCGGGCTCCGCTCTCGAACGGCTGCGGGCGCTCGCTGGAGGGGACCCCTCAGGAGTGTGCGGGCCCTCCGATGCCTCTCCCGCCGGCGGCCCCGACGGCTCCTCAGGCGCGCTCGAGACGTCGATGGGAAGCGAGGAGCCGCCTCCCGAGGGCGAAGTGTGATCAGTCCCGTACGGGTTCGGCGACCGCGTACGGCTGCGGGCAGGGCTGCGGCTCCGCGGTGGAGGGCCCACTCCCGCGGCGGAGCTGGGGCGTGCGGCACCTGCCCAGCGGCGCGCATTAGCTGTGCGACGCGACCTGCGGCCAGGCGTCGTGGCGGCTCCCTCTTCAGGGGCGGGAAGCGCCGCCGTCGAAGCCCGCCGCTGCTTCTTGGCGCGCTTGTTGCGCGCGGCGCCCGTGCGCGAGGCGGAGTGTGGTGCGTGACCACCGCGATTGGGCTGGTCCTCGACAGCCTCCTCCCGCGGGCCCAAACGGGCGCGGACAGCGCGCCCCTCGCGACGGCTGAAGCTGGACGCTGGGTCGTCGGCAGGCCTCGCCAAGGCGCGCGGGTCCTCAGCCTCCACATCGGCCAGGGAGCGCCCCGTGGACGACGCGGGGGCGTCCCCAGCACGAGCGGCACGATCCGCATTGGCGAGGCCCGTCGAGACCTCAGCGTTGTGCAGGACGGCGCGCAGAGTTTTGCGCCAATCCCGACCCAGCTGGACGGGAGCCGTACGTGGCAAGCCCGCGGCCTCACGACTGGCGGCCTCGCGCAAGCGGCGGAAGTAGGCGCGGTCGGCCATCCCCTCCGCGAGCTCGGCGCGAGCGACGGCACGCTCGCCTTCGCCGCGTGCTGGAGCCTGCATCGTGCGCCTTGTGGCGTCGGCCCGCGCGGTGCGGAGCGCGTCGAGCTCCACGCGGCCGCGCGACACGGCGGAGGCGAGGATGGCATCGGACTCAGCCGCCCGCGTCGCGAGGGCGGACGAAACCCTGCTCGAGAGAGGCGCACCCGAGGCGGGGAGGGCAGCCCGAGGGGCCAGCTCGGCACTCGCCAGGGCGACCCGCGAAGAAACCGCCTCCTCGAGCGCCTGAAGGGCCATGGCCGACCCAGGAGCCAGCTTGCCCTTGCGGGCGCCCTTCCCTGCCGCTTTTGCCTGGGCGAAGGCGCGAGCGGCAGGACCGTCACCGCCCGTGCTAGGAGCAGCGGGCGGCGCGGCGGCCTGCGAGAGCGCCTGGAGCAGCACTGACTTGGCGTCACAGAGCTGCTTCCACTTGAGCGCGCGGGCTGCACGCTCGCCAGCCCCCAAGTGCGCAGGGGTCCTGTCTGGATGGTAGACTAAGGACTGGCGCCTGAAGGCGGCTTCGATGGTGCTGCGCGAAGCCCCGTCCACGACGCCAAGCAGCTGGCGAGACGCGCTCACCCTGGCCGCTCGCTGGAAGACGCGGGGGGTAGCAGCCGTGGCCCCCTTTGGCGCTTCCTGCGAGCCGACGCGCGACGAGCCCCCCCCGATCGCAGGCGGAGGGGCCGCTGCGGCCTTGGAGCGGAGGGCCAGGGGTGGCGGGCGCTTGGCGGCTGGGGGAGCCGAACCAGCGCTGGCGGCGGCAGGGTCGGGGCCGCGCGCGCCGCCCTCCGAGAATACAGGCGCCTTGGGCGAGGCGTCTGCTGTGGACGTGAAACGCCGGCCGCTGTCAGCGAAGAGCGCGTTGCGAGGCCCGCGACGCTCTCCGCTGGCGAGAGCAGCTTCGCTGTTGCTCTCGGCGGCGCCCGAGGGGTCAAGGGCGTCGCCCTGGGCGCCGTCGCCGGCGGCGTCGGCGGCCATGCCCGCACCCAACGGGAGGGTGGGGGCGGCCGCCCAACGGTGGCTGAGCAACCCCTCGGGGCCTCGAGCCACAAGCTGCGCAACAAAACGGCCCCAGAGACAAGTAGGGAATGCCGAGCGAGAGTCGGCGTACGCGATGCAATCAAAGCGAGTAAATTCTCCTCTCTCTGCTTCCACTAACCAGGCGGGAGGGGCACGGGACGGGGGCCTCACCGCGCGGTTGCGCGTGGGATCGTCGGCCCTATGCACGTCCGTGGGCACGTACATGCCTCCCATATATAAACCTCCTCCTATCACATAGGGCAAAGTGGTCGAGAGAACATGTGATAAACCAGGAGAGCTGCTGCGCCCGTGCGCGGTCGCGCCCAAAGCTACTTTTGAATCCAAGAGGACGGGGATCCGAGAGTCGGGGAGGCGAACACAACAGTATTTGCACAGACTCTTATACACGGTTGTCTCAAGGATATTGATGTGACGAGGCATGCGAAACTCCCATTTGTACGCGAGCCGAAAGCGCAGCGACTCTGATAGCTCGGTGACCCAGCGCGGCGCGACAGGGGGCTCAAGAGAAGGGAGCCCCAGGTCGTGATGCAGCTGGGTGAGCTCAGGGCCCACGGGCACGCCGCGGCTGAGCACGGCGAGGAGGCTCCGATTGTGCAGAATCGTGTGCCACCCCCCGTGCTCCGATCTGCGCCACAGCTCGGCAGAGAGCTGCGGGCTGATGGGAGCGCGGACAACGCCCCCCCAGCCGAGAGACGCGTCCGTACCGAACAACTCGGGGCAAGGCTGCGCCCGAAGGTCGGTTATAGCCGTAAAGGCTAGGAAGGTGCAGGCCAAGAGCTCGTCGCGAACATAAGGGGGCAGGTCGTATTCGATGCCGTCCTCGGTCGCCAGGCGCGACAAGAAGTTGTAGACGTGCGTAAAGATGGCGAGTAACGGGCGGCGATAGAGGAAGACCTGGACCCAGCAGCCCACCAGAGAGGCTAGCAGGGAGCGGGTGGTGATCCCGAGGTAGATTTGGATCAGGGTCAGCCTGCACAGGGCCACTGTCCGCACAAGAGGAGCGCAGACGATGCCTATGCGCCCCTCCACCTCGGCGCCCACCACCACTTTGTGCGTTTCACCGCGCGCGCGCTTGCCTGGATGCTGTATCAGGCCCACGCGCGGGTAGCCCGCATCACACGCGGCAAAGACCTCACGATCACGGCGACACGGGTCGTCGGGGCGAGGAGCGGAGCCACGCCACGAGAGCTTCTGAAAACCTGTGTGGTCATCAATATTCAGCATCTCGACAAACGGGCCCCGCGGAAAGGGCGAGCGGTGGACAACCTGCTCGTGAGGCCTCAAAGCCCCGAAGCTGTGCAAGACGCCTTCATGCGCAGAGTTGGCAATCTCCACAGCCATGTTGTCGCCCATCGCCAGAGCATTGAGGCAGGGCGCGACATCCACACCCTCCAGCTCGGGGCGCCAGGCTCGAAATGCCTTGAAACGAGAGGATGGCAGGCGAACGCGCAGGGCGTTACGTCTGGCACGCGCGGGAGGGACGCGGAACGTGTAGTAAAATTCCCGAAGGTCGTCACAAGAAACTGCCAGCCATTCCCCAGGTGCCAGCCCCAAACGGCACAGGAGGAAACCTTGGCCAAGGCGCTGGGTGCTGGAAGAAATTGAAGCACAGCGGCTGTTCACAACCGTGGGGTTCAGGATCAGCCTGTCGAAATCGCTGTCCTTCGGTACCCTGAAAGCTCCACAGGCTTCATCCCAGGCGAGGTCCGAAGCAGGAGTCAGGTACAGGGCGCCGCAGGCATCCCACTTCTGGAGTAGGGCCCACAGCTCGGCGCGGTCCATATGGACGCGCGCTCCCTTCTGGCCAGCAGGCCACTCTGATGCCGGTAGCCGCATAACCTCAGGATCGAGGAAAGCTTCGCGGACTCGCGCGTCAGAGAGGAAGGGAACGGGATCAAACTCTGGCGAATAATCCCACTTGATGCGAGATGCCCTGACTTTCAAATCGAAGGGCTCGGCCTGGGTGGAGTCCCAAGCCGCCGCAGTCGCCAACGACCCAGGCACCGGAGGAGCGCCGGTCGGGCAGTGCCGCATGGGGGCAGGCACGGAAGAAGAGGAGGTGAAAGAGGCCTCCAGAGCTGCAACATGGGTGGCCAGGCCATGGAGCGAGACCTCGGTGGAGTCGAACTTGGCGAAAGCCCGACCTAGGTCGCTCTTGCCGCCACGGGCAAGGCGAACTGCGATCCGACACAACCGTTCGATACGGGTGCGGACGCCCTCCTGGCAGGGCGAGACCGTGGCACGGACGCGAGCCTCGGCGGGAGCGAGGCTGGGATGACCCAAGGTGAGCCAGTTCAACGCAATAACGGAATACTGCGCGAGCGTCCGCGCCGCGCGCCGCAGTCTCCAGCGCTCCCTGCGCCTCGCCGACAAGCCGTCAGGCGGGGGACCAAGAGGAGGAGCAGGCGGGCACGGCCAAGGATCGCGGGGAGGCGGCCCCAAAAGGTACGGACCGTCCCTGTCCATTGCACGCATAGATGAGCGGGAGAAAGAACCAAGAGAACATCGAGCACCCATCCCAACCTGGGACAGCGCTGCTGCCCAGTGGGTGATATCAATGTTCGCGCCTGGGAACAGGCGCAGCAAGGCAGACAAGTCAGCGACGAATGGCGCGACTTTGGCAAGAGCAGCAGGGGTGCTTGAAGGAGAGCAGGCACCAGCAGGGACACCAACCTCAGGGGCTGCAGGCCCCCTGGAGGGCGCGCTCGACTGAGGCAAGCGTCGGCCAAAATGGCCCGAGGGATCCGAGAAGCGGTTCGGAGCAGAGCGAAGGGCGTGGTGGCGGAACGTACTCCTCCCTGCGGGGCCGCAACAGCATCGCTGGAAGAGCGCATTCCTACCCTCACGCCCTCGCTGTGCCCAAACGCGCCTAGCAACCGCAACAGCGTCGGTGCAGTCTGTGTGCGGCGGCGTACCCCGGCCCCCCGCAGGCCCACCCTTCCAGGTGGCGGGCGCCGAAGGCGCCTTCAGTCTTTCTTGGGCACCGCCTTCGGCGCCTTGGAAGCACCCTGGGTCTTGAAGGGCTGCTTCGCAACCTTGGGCTGCTTGGGCTGGTGAGGAGGGTGCTTGGGGAGCGCGACGGCGCGCTCGGCGTCGAGACGCGCCCGAAATGCTTGCAGCTCCTTCACGTATTCGCCCTGCGCCGACAGCCAACGAGGGTCCACCAGAGGTGAAAACGGGGTCTGGGCCTCGCGCTCCGTGTGAAGACTCGTCACGCGACACGGGGGAGGCTCCAGTCCTGTGAGGAACCAGGCGGCTTCGAGATAGCCGCGGTCCCCCGCCAGTTGGTCGATGAACATGCACTGACACGTCAGTAGAGTCTGGACTCTCTCGGGATTGCCCTCTTCGCAGGCCCGCCACAGCTCGGCGCTGAGAAAGGCGAAATGCGTCAGCAACTCGTGCGTCGTCGGCTGAGCCCCCAACGGACTGTGCTCCCGAAAGTACTGATGCATGGCCATGGGGGTCACGGCGCTGACTTCCACGCCTAGGACGCGAGCCAGATTCTCCTTCATCAGCCCTCGCACGTCGGGGCCGTGCTGTATCAGCGCTTGCTGCCACTCGCGCCTCCGAGCAATGCCCCCCATCTGAGCCGATACGGGCGCGGGCTCGCCCGAGCTCGCGGGCGGAGATTGAGCTGAGTCGCTCAGGGTCCCCAGCAGCGGATGGACGGTTGGACGATGGCCCCGCCCCTGCTGCAGAAGGAGGGACTGGTGCAGGCACTGTAGCATGAGGCTGAAGTCCGTCGGATTGGCCGTATGGGGCGGCTCTAACCCGTCGGCGCCGCCCGCCTCGGCAAAGCCGTCGACCGCAGCGGGATGGGCTAACCCAGGTGGCGGCGGAGGGCCCATCGTTCCGAAGCCCGACGAAGGGGCCCGAGGGACAGCCAGAGAGCGCGCCTTTTCCCACGCCGAGACCAGCGCGGAGGTCGGACCCTTGGGACGCGCGGAGACCCGCTGCGGGGCCACGGGCGCGTGGGACAGGACGGCCTCGATCCCCGCAGGGTCCAGCCCGAGGCGCACCGCTTCGTCGCTGAAGAGCTGAGGCACCTCGGGCCGATCGCTCCGAGCAGGCGGCTCGGGGCCCAGCGATTCGGGTCGGCCGACCATCGTGGAGGCTGCGTGGGCTGCAAGCAAAGCGCGCATTTCGGCAGCTACTTCGGCACGGGTCATAGGAGCCCCGTCGTCCAGAGCCGCCGCAGGGGCACCAGGAGCGATCGAAGCGGGGCCCGCGACCCGTGGCGGCGCGGCTGCGCCCGTGCGCTTCGGGGGCGGGCCGCGAGGCGCTCCAGCGTCCGCGGGAGATCGCGCACTTGG
>CAUYUJ010018711.1:142881-147541 GCA_963575745.1 Prorocentrum cordatum
CTGCGCAGGCAGCTCGATTGTAAATCCTGGGGGCGGCCGCAATTCTCCTGCCACCTGAAGCAGCCGGGCCCTGAAGAAAAAGGGTCCTGGACCCCAGGGCCTTCCCCCACTCCTCCTCCTCCTCCTCCTCCTCCTCCTCCTCCTCCTCCTCCTCCTCCTCCTCCTCCTCCTCCTCCTCCTCTCCTCCTCCTACCTCCTCCTCTCCTCCTCCTCCTCCTCCCCTCCTCCTCCTCCTCTCCTCCTCCTCCTCCTCCTCCTCCTCCTCCTCCTCCCCTCCTCCTCCTCTCCTCCTCTCCTCCTCCTCCTCCAGCTCCTCCTCCTCCTCCTCCTCCTCCTCCTCCTCCTCCTTCCCCTCCTCAGCTATTCATCCTGAGTCGTTGTCTGACCGTCCCCGGGCCCGCGGAGTGCCGAGGGAGGCCCCAAAACGGCGAAAAACCTCGGGACCCGCTTCCCTCAGGACCCGCTTCCTTCACGGCGACTCTCTCTTTCTCTCTTGGAGGCGGCTGGGGGTCTGAACCGGTTGGGACCCTAGAATATCGGCCAGGAGGGGGGATGAAACCAAATCCGCTCAAAATCAATCCCTGGACCCCTCCTCTGGGGACCATCCGGGACAGTTTTTCACTCCGGATCCGTTTTTGACTGTCGTGGGGCCCGGGAACGGCCCCCAGAGGCCGAAGAGGGCAAAAAAACCTTCTCGAACCCAGAAGCTCGAACCTGCCCGCCCTTCCTGCTGGCCGGAACCTGTGCTGGTCCACCTCATACCTCCAGACGGCTCCAATATTTCTCCCTCTGCCCGCCCCTGCGCCCATCTGGACTTGCCCCTGCCCGCATCCGTCCGCTCACTCCCGCCGCCAGCCCTCGCCCTGGCGCCGACCGGCCGACCCCATCGGGGCAGCGAGGGGTCGGCTCCAAAGCGACGGGCAGAAAGAGGCAGGGCGCCAGGAGGAAGACGACGGGGCAGAGGAAGGAGGACCCAGACATCTGGCATCTCGAAATCATCGAGACAAGGGCTCTTCAGAATTTTCGGCCTCCCAGGGCCCTCCCAGCGCCTCGGGACCGTCACACAACGACGACTCAGGATGAAAAACCGGCTCAGAGGAGGTCGAGAGGTCGGGGGCCCGTGCCTCGAAGAAATCGAGACGCCGGATGCGCGGGGAGGGAGGAGGCTCGAGGCCCAAGGATCCACGGTCGAGGCTCTTGTGCGCTCTAGGCCCCGGGAGCGCTCCTGAGCATCGAGACTCGTGTGGGCCCTTCGGAGAGGGGGGAAGGTTCGAGGCCCGAGGATCGTGGATCGAGGCCCTGGAGCCTTTCGGGCCATGCTGGTGTCGGGGGCGCGCAAACATGGATTAGCGATCCATGGATTTGGCGCGCGGTCGCCAAAGCCCTGGATCGGGGGAGGTGCCCTCGCCAAAATGTGGCCGGTGCCGCCTCGCTCGGCGGCAGTAGTCCCCGATTGCCCATGGAAACGGGACCCGTCGCTAATCCACGCCCCCTGAATCCATGTTTGCGATCGCCCGATTGGGGGTGGTGTGGTGGGCGGCGACCTCCTCCTCCTCCTCCTCCTCCTCCTCCTCCTCCTCCTCCTCCTCCTCCTCCTCCTCCTGCCTCCTCCTCCTCCTCCTCTTCCTCCTCCCTCCTCCCCTCCTCCTCCTCCTCCTCCTCCTCCCTCTCCTCCTCCTCCTCTCCCCTCCTCCTCCTCCTCCTCCTCTCCTCCTCCTCCTTCCTCCTCCTCCTCTCCTCCTCCTCCTCCTCCTCCTCCTCCTCCTCCTCTCTCTCCTCCTCCTCCTCCTTCCTCCTCCTCCTCCTCGCTCCTCACCTCCTCCTCCTCCTCCTCCTCCTCCCCCTCCCCTCCTCCTCCTCCTCATCTCCTCCTCCTCCTCCTCCCCTCCTCCACCTCCTCCTCCTACCTCCCCTCCTCCTCCCTCCTGAATCCATGTTTGGCGATCGCCCCCGACTCTCAGGAGGGGCGGGCACCCTCTGCGCCTGCGCCTTCCCCCGTGGGCGCGCAGCGCCTCGGAGGAGCCACAGAGGGCGCTGGCACGGGCACGCCTGGGCAAGCTGCAGCCGTGGGCTGGAGACGTCTCCGCTCTGCGTCTTCTCGAGGAGGAGGAGCAGGAGGAGCAGGAGGAGAAGAGGGAGGAGAAGAGGGAGGGGGAGGAGAGGGAGGAGGAGAGGGAGGAGGAGGAGGAGGAGGAGGAGAGAGGAGAGGAGAGGAAGGAGAGGAGGAGAGGAGGAGGAGGAGGGGAGGAGGAGGAGCAGGAGGGGGAGGAGGAGGAGGATGGAGGAGGAGGAGGGATGAGAGAAGGAGGAGGAGGAGGAGGAGGAGGTCTGGGGCCCAGGAGCCCCCCCCCCCCTTGGCGAGGGTCTCGGGCGGCCCCCTGGGGGAGCGGTTCGGCGGCGGGCGGCCCCGAGCCCAGAGGCCCGACACGCCTGCTTGACACGCTGCTCCGACGCCCCAGCCATCGAGCGCGACGGAGGAGGAGGAGGAGGAGGAGGAGGAGGACGACGACGAGGAGGAGGAAGAGGAGGAGGAGCAGCAGGACGCTTCTACACACCGACGCTTCTTCTTTTTCTTCTTCTTCTTATTCTTATGTTTCTTCTTCTTCTTCTTCTTCTTCTTCTTCTTCTTCTTCTTCTTCTTCTTCCGGCCCTGCATTGGAATTTGCACTGGAGAGCGGATCCTGGTGTATACGGGACCCTGGTGTATACATGTCTCGTTATTTTCCCGGGACATCGGGGAAAAAGTATACACCACCCCACCCCAGCGTCGTCCTCGAAGCAGGGCCGTCGGTCACGAGAGCAGGAAGAATGAGACGAGGCCAGGACGAGGATAAGATTGGGTGAGGATAAATCGAGGGTCTCTGAGATTTGGCGGCTCTGGAGGAAGTCTCGGGCGCCGCGGCCTCCTCAGAGCCTTCCGAGAATGCCTGGGAGCGCTCCGGAACGCTCGGGAGCGCGAGCTGGTAGCACTCCGAGCCCGGGCACTCTCTGGGGGAGCGCCTGGAACGAGTGCCACCAGCTCGGGGGGGGGGAGCGGTCAGCCCCCCTAGATGGAGGTGGTGGTTCTCCCTTCTCCAGTGAGTTGGTGCTCAGCTGCGGGAAGCGGACCTTGCCGCCTCATGGCGGGCGCACCTGGCACGCAACCACGTGCGAAGCGTGCCCCCCGCGGAGCAGATTTCTGAAGCGCCGGCCAGCGCCTCGCCAGCCAGCGCCTCGCGCTGGTACGAACCTCATTGTGCAGCTTTCTGCGACAACTCATGGGAGCCTCCCACACCAACTTGCTGTCTCTCGCGAATCGACGCGAATCGACACCAATCGACGCCAGTCGACACGAAATCGGCGCTACCTCGTCGATTACCAGACGCTCACCGACGCCAGCGCACTCGAAAGAGGAAACGGAACTACGAGGGTATGCAAGGCTCCTATGCTGTGCTACCGAATATGCGGCTGGCGTGCGCAGACAACAGCCCACGAAGTCCCGACCAGTTATTTGTTTTGTGTGTGTTCCATTCGGTTTCCAGAGGGCCCTCCACAACGGCACCATCTGCTCTCTGTGCTCCCTCTGGCGCGGGCACAGCAGCGGGCGGGCGCCAAGATCCGAAGGACCCACACACCGTGAGCCGAGAGGGAGAACGTAACTCTTATTCTGCCCCCCTGACCCGCTCCCCAAGACCAGCTTATGATCCCGACCCGCTCCCCGAGACCAGCATGTGATCCCGACCCGCTCCCCGAGACCAGCTTATGATCCCGACCCGCTCCCCAAGACCAGCTGATTATCCCGACCCGTTCCCCAAGGCCAGCATATTCTCCCGAGCCGTTTTCTGTTGACGGTCCTGGGGCCTGGCAAGGGCAGGAGAGACCAAAGTCGAATCGATGTAAGCCGGATCGGCGATTGGCATGAAACGAACCGGCGGACATCAAAAGACGAGTCGGAAGAAGTCGAACTGGCGGCCATCGGCAGGCGAGTAGGCCTAAGTCGAATCGAATCGGAATCGGAAGCCATGGGAATCGAATCGACTCGAATCCAAGGAATCGAAGCGAGCCCTGCGAGGGGGGGGGCCAGAGGCCCAACAAACAGCCATCCGCTCGAAGGCCCAGGAGAAGAGGAGGAGGAGGAGGAGGACGAGGAGGAGAAGGAGGGGCAACGTTAGCCAACCCCGCGTGGACGACGGAGGTGACGACGACAACAACGACGACGACGCCGACCACGTCGAAACCGGCGACAGCGACGACGACGACGATAGCGACGTAGACGACAGCGACGACGACGACGAAGACGACGAAGACGACGACGACGACGGCGGCGACGACGACGACGACGACGGCGACGGCGACGACGACGACAGTCGCGACATAGACGACCGCGACGACGACGACGACGACGACGACGACGACGACGACGACGACGACGACGACGACGACGGCGACAGCGACGACGAAGGCGGTGGCGGCGGCGGCGGCGGCGGCGGCGGCGGCGGCGACGACAACGGCGGCAGCGGCGACGACGACGACGACCTCGACGACGGCAGCGACGACGACGGCGGCGGCGGCGACGACGACGACGACGACGGCAGCGGCGGCCTGGCAGCCCGGGTTCTGCGCCGCGGCCTCCAGGGTCCTGCGCAGGGCGTGCGCCCTTCCACTGCCACGGCCTTCTGCC
>CAUYUJ010018711.1:152601-177601 GCA_963575745.1 Prorocentrum cordatum
ACGATTATTGCGACTAATACTAGTATTAATACTACGACTACTACTACTACTACTACTACTACTACTACGACTACTACTACTACTACTACTACTGCTGCTACTACTACTACTACTACTACTACTACTACTACTACTACTACTAGCACTGCGACTACGACTACTGCGACTACTACGATTATTGCGACTACTACTACTAGTACTACTACTACTACTACTACTACTACTACTACTACTACTACTGCTGCTACTTCTTCTTCGATCACCGACGACGATAGGATGTTTGGTAAAACTGATGGATCTCCCCGACTCCAGAACTGGCGCGGGCTTCCACTTGCGGTTCCCTTGCTCCTGCCCTTGCCTCTTGCTTGCCCTTTCTCTCTCCCTCTCTCTTCACCGCCGCTCCGCGGCTCAAGGCTTTCTAAGGCCAAGCTGGGGGTCGGCCTCAGTTGGCCTAAGGCCGGGCCCCGGAGGGGCCAGAAGACTCCCAGGCCTGGGTCCAGGCCTGGCAGGGGCGCCCGCGGCCGCACGATGCCGCGCCTGGCGCCGCGCGGCTGGTGGGCGGCAGCGTCGCCGCCCGCGGGCGCGCAGCTGCGCAGCGGTGGGGGGCCTGGGCGCCGAGCGGCGCCGGCTCACGCCAGCCGCGGAGCACCCGGGGGCGATGCGGCATCCGTCGAGGCGGGGCCGCCGAACCCCCCCGACGAGCCAGCAGCCAGGCGCGAGCCCGCGCCGGCGCTGGCGCAGTGCCAGGCGGGGGCCGCAGGTTGCGCGTGCGCGCCGGGGCCCGCCTGGAGGAGCTGCCCCAAGGCCCAGGCGCCGCCGCCGGTCGGCCGGCGCCGTGGGCGCGCGGCAGCCCTGATGCTGATCCTCGCGATGACCGCCGGGATCGTCGATGCCGACGCCAACGCCGAGTCCGCGTACTACGACGACAACGTGGACATGAGGGAGTTCTGGCTCGATGTGCCCGTGGACCCCTCGATGCACGCGGGCGCGCTGCCGGACGGGATCCACTCCACCGGCGGGCGCGCTGCGCCTGCAGGAAGCAGCGGAGGGGGACCGCCGCGCGAGCGCTCCGCGCCGCCGGCTGGGCCCCCTCCCCAGGGTCCGACCCACCCACCCCCCGACCCCCCCGATGGGGATCCATCGTCCTGGATCAGAGGTTGGGGTCTTTTCGGCATCAGCTGGAAGGACATCGGCAACCGCACCTACTGGTTTGCCGAGGGGATGGGTGGGGGTACCTTCAGGGCCGTGGGGAGCTTCAGGTCTGCCTTCTCGACTCGCGAGGCAGGAGGTTGGCTTAGCTCAGAAGGTGGCTGGGTGCTCTACATGACGGACCAGATGGGCCTCACCCTGTTCGGCTCCGCGTGGCCGCTGATCGCCGGGCTCGTGGCGGTCTTCGCCGGCACCGGGATGGTCGCGCTCTTGGCCCACAGCCTGAGGACGCTCTTCGCACCCTGTAGCTGGGCGGCTTGGACCTGCGGCTTGGTGCTGGCATGCTGCCCTTGCCCGAGGCGCCGTACGCCTGGCGAAGTCAAGCTCGACAAGCTGGTTCCGCCGGCGGCCCCGCCGCTCACCGACGTGGTGTGGCATGGGCCGACCACCGGGGCCGACCCGACGACTGACTGGTATCGCAAGAGCATCAAGGAAGGCCGGGGCTCCAAGCGCGGCCAGAACGACCTCACGATCCGGGTGGACTACAGGGTTGCCCGGCTCAAGCTCAACATGAAGTCTCCTGAACGTATCAACCGCCAAGGATTGTGGGTGGAGTACGATTCCGTGAAGGGGGCCAGCGACAAGAGCTTCCGGCGCGAGCTGGAGCAGCGGGATCCTCGCTGGCTTCACCTGTGCCGTTCTTCGAGCTGTACTGGGTGCAAGGGGCGCGAGAACGAGCTGCATTGCAAGGAGTACGCGGCCCTCGACAACGAAGCCATCGTAGACCTCGGCGACTATTCGAGGTTCACACCCTGCCGGATCTTCGTCTGGCTCTGGAGGGGGACGGGTCTTGTCTACAAGGTGCTACTGTACATCCTCTCGTGGTGCTCATGCTGTGGGGCATGCCTCTGCCGCCGGCGCCGCCGCCGTCCTAAGACTGGCGATGCGGAGCCTGGCGTGCAGGGGTCAGTGGCAAGGCTACTTGACCAGGAGTCCGAGTCCGAGGTGGATGCCGAGGACAACCCTTGCGAGGCGGTGAAAGTGGGGCTCATGATCAAGGGCAAGATGCGCCCACTGGCTCCCGAGGGTTGTCGAGACGCTGCACGAGGGGACCCTACTGTGCTGCTGGTGGAGGACGGGCGGGCCTCGGACCTCCCTCTCCCAAGTGAGGGGAGCGCAACGGCCTGCCTCTGCGAGCATCACCGGCAGATCTACATGGTCCTGCGCTACGGCGAGAAGTGCTCTCAGGTGACCTGCTTCCGGGAAGCGGTGGGCATGGCCTCAGGGGTTCCTCTCTGTCTGCAACACCTTGGGGGTGACGCAGCCCGTGCAATACACGACAACCCAGCAGGAGTCGGGTTCTTCGCAGGACTACGGCGCCGAGCTCGGCGGAGTCCTGCAGCACGGAGCCGCACACCAGAGCGGGCAGCTGCCGCCCCAGCCAGGAGCCGCACTCCAGAGCGCACCGCACCCCCGCCCTCTGCTCGAGAGGCGCCCTCCAGCCCTGGCGACCCCGTCCCGTCGCCGGCTGGGCCACCGAGCGTGCGCTTCGAAGCGCCGCCGGTTCCAGGCTCCCCCAAGCCGCCAACTCAGCCGCCTATGCCCCTTGGACAACACTTCATTCTACGGGCGAGGGTGCATTGGCCCGAGGGGGCGCAGTGGATGATTTTCAGAGGGAAGGCAGTCGATGCCGTCGCGGCCAGCACGGTGGCCGACTACTTCGACGGTGCGCTGGCGCTCGAGGTGGCAGACCCAGCAGGCGTCGCCATCCGCTTCCTCGTGAAGCCCGACGGCGTTATCCGTGCGCCGTCTCCAGGACCCTCCGGACGCCTACCCGCAGGGTTCATCGAGGAGCTACTCCACCACGCACCCCTGGGATGCGAGGAGCTCGGCATCGGCGTCTCGGCGACCAACGTACCCGAGAAGGTTTGGCACAAGCTGGCAGCTTGGCATGGTCTGCCCGTGGGTGGCCGAGCTGGCCCACTCAGCGAGACACGCTGGCGGCTGCTCAAGGAGAAGGTGGTCGACCTAGTCAAGTGGCACCCTGAGGGGGGCGTGGCACCCAGTCCGAGCTTCGAAGCGCAGGCCACCGAGGCGGACGCCAAGCTGCGCAGCCATTGGCGGCGGCTCGATCGCAGCAGCTCGCCCAGGCCGCCCTCGGGGTCAACAAGAAGGAACTCTCGTTCGCCGTCAGCTGAGGGCGGACGAGCAGCCAGCTCTGAGGCGCCCGCGTCAGGAGAGAGTCATCAGGGAGATGAGGGAGGAGACATGATGGCCTGCTACTTGGAGGAGAAGGCCCGTGGGTCAAGCGATGCGGCCGCTGTGCAGAGCGTGGCTGCTGGCTTCGGTGAGGAAGCCCAGCAGGTGCTCGCCGGCCTCATCCGATATGCTCGATACCTCAAGCAGCAGACGAGTGAGCCTGAGGAGCTCGTACGACTGGATGGGCACATTGGCAACTGGGAGGTGCTCCAGCAAGTGCCCTCGCGACCACAGACCCCAGAGGCATCACCTAGCAGCCTCCAAGAGCTCCTCAAGCTCTCACCCGAGCACCACCGCTCACAGGGGCCGCCGGCCTCCACGGCTGACAGCGCGCCCCTGTTCGAAGCACACCCACCACTCTCTCCAGCGGTCGTCCTGCCGGCCTTTCCTGTCGGACAACGGGACGCCGGCCTCCCAGCTACCACGGCTGGGTTGGGCCCGGTCGTCCGCCCCCAGGCGCCGAACATCAGGTCCCTGTTTTGCTACGACCAGCACGTCAGTGACTTGGGCCTGCCTCCAGGTTTGACCACAGCACCAGCACGCTACGCTGCTGGGGCCCGAGAGGATAGTGGGGGTGCCGACCCGTTCGGCCTCGTGCAGTCCGGGGCAGCGCTGGACGCGAACACCGCCAGGATGCTCCACGCGTTAGAGGGGGTTGCCAACGCCCGGCAGGGCGACAAGGCAGCTCCGCGTGGGACAGTGGCGGCGCTGGGTCGGGCCGAGGAGTTGGACGTCTACCTGGCGCGCGGCTGCGGCCAGCTGACCGTGGAGGTCTGCGACGAGGTCCTCGGACGCGAGCTGTTCTACGCTCTGCGCCGGACCTGCGAGCAGAACAAGGCCCTCATGCTCGCCGTCGAGACGCCCACCACGGTGTCCAACCGGATTGCAATGGCGTGCGCCTCGCTCAGCTTCGGCGGCAGCAGCCTGGACAACCTGGCCCCGTGGTCGGCATCTGCGGCGGACTTCCCGACCTGCAAGACGATCGCGTTCGACAGGTACAGCGCGCCACATGACACCAAGCTGGAGCCCAGGCCCAGGGCCCCCGTGGTCTTCGACCAGTGGAAGCGGCAGGCCCAGAACATGACCAGGTTCTTCGGGCTTGTCTTCGGGCGAGAGCACGTCAAGGAGCGCCTGGACTGCCTGGAGACTCTCGCACGGGAGTGTGAGAAGGACGACCACGCCTTCCCGCCCAAGTTCGTCTACGAGTTGTGGGAAGAGCTGTGGGCGACCTGGTGCGAGCGGCTCCGAGACAAGAAACGAGGCCTCCTGCGCATGCTGCAGACGGACAACCCCAGGAAGGAGGACCTCAAGATGGTGGCCTTTGCTCCCAGGCCGGACGGACGCCCAGCTTTCGTCTTCCCTAACGTCTTCGACCTCGAGTCTCCCACAGGCTATTACCAAGAGGTCGTACGCCCGCGACAGCAGCGCTACCTTCAGACCGTCCTCAACGACTCGATGCACGGGGCGCGTGGCGCCCCGGGCAAAGCTGGGGAGGTCCGAGGAGGGGGAGAAGAACCAGCCGCCGAGCCTCAGGAACAGCGAGCTGGTGCCACCCCCAAGAGGAAGCCCAAGGCCAAGGCCCAGCCGAAGGCCAGCTCCGCACGGGCCGCGTACCCTGCGGGCAAGCGGCTGAACGCCCAGGAGATCAAGCTGTCGGTCCGACATGCGCCCTGCGACAAGCAGGGCAAGCCGCTCTGCTGGGACAACTCGACCTGGATAGGCTGCAAGAAGGGAACTGCGGGATGCTCACACTCGCACGAGCTTATCAAAGGGCTGAAGGACGTGCACTGGACCGTGCAGTGCCAGCTCCTCAGGCGGGGAGGGCTCCGCAACGCTACCAAGATCGACCCGGCGTCGGTCAACGGGAGAATTGCACAGCTGAGGGCCCAGGCGAAGACCGAGGCGGACAGCAAACGGGCTGCAGGTGCTGGCGCAGCGGAGAGCCAACCTTCCAAGACGGGCTGGGCGCCACCCGACGAGTACGCCGAGGTCCAGTGCACCGAGCTGGAGTCAGAGCTCCGAGAAGCCGCTCAGGGGCCCGATGCGACCTGGCTCGAGGACCCGCGGGCCAACAGCCCGGCCCTGATCGGGACGAGTGTCTGCGCCGACGAGGGAGCTCTGGCCCAGCGGAAGCTGCTCGAGGCCGTCCAAGAGAGCGGGGCACTCGACCCCGTGAGCCATGCCAGTGACTACATGCGGTCGCACGTCTTGGCGCGTCTCGCGTGCGCCCGCGGGCGCGGAGAGGAGCTTTCGGTTGAGCAGGTGCTCCTCGAGGCGACGAGCCAAGGCGGACCCACCTTGGCCGCCGAAGCTAGCGAGCTGCTGGACCGCCTTGGGGCGAAGGCTGGCAACCTGGGAGCCGACCCCGATGTCATCATAACGCCAGTGAGGTGGGACGCTGAGAAATCGGTAGGTCAAGGCTCCGTCACAGTGCAAGGCCATACTTGGCGCTACCTCGACTACCAGGACCAGCTGCCTTTGGACGAGTGCATCGCCAAGCGATTACAGGTGGCCGCCGGTGTTTCAGAAGAGCGGCAGTGTCTCCCACTTCACCTGGCAGCCGCCAAGCTTTGGGTACATCTGGAGACTCCACCCGACGCCCAGCAGGTCAAGGACCTGGCCCTCGAGATCCGCAGGGACCTCCTGGAGAAGGCTACCGACGCAGCCGCAGGTCTCGCCGATGCCCCGCCCTGGATCTCCCAGGGAAGCCGAGGTCCGGATGCACATCCACGACGCAGTGCATCGCGACCACGACAAAGATTTCCGATGCGTCGCCCTCTTCCCATGCGAAGCCTTGGAGGAGGTGGTGCTTAGAGTATGGCGTGCAGACCACTGGGGTCATTTGGATATCGATACGGTCCTCCCCGTGGGAGAGCCCAAGCAGGAGTGCCACGTGATTATCCATCGCGGGCATATGCGCGTCCTCCACCCACCGCCCGGAGCCGACGGCCGGCGAGTAGCGGACGAGCTCATCCGCACCTGGGCCACGCGCGGGAAGGACCTCAAGGAGCTCCCCACCATGGGCTGGGAGACGTACCTCGCCTCGGAGGAGGATGGCAGCCCGGCGGTGGCCAGCAAGCCCCCCCCATGCCAGCATTGCAGAGCCTTGGCAGCACAGCAGCAGCAGCGTGGGAGAGCCGCCGGCGGGGCAACCGCCGCGGTCGAGCTCCCCACCGAGGTGGAGTGTCCAGACTTCGGGGACTTGGAGCCCCTGCGATTGAGGCCAGCGTTCGCATGGGGGCTCAGGACGCGGGAGATTTTCGCCGGGACTGGGCGTTGGACGCAGGCCATGAAGGATGCGGGCATCGCCACCAGCGAGTCTGTCGAGTACTTCGGGCAGCCGTTGCTCGGCAAGGACCCCCGGCCACAGTTCGACATACGCGACCCACTGGTACGAGAGCGCCTGTACCAGGAGTTCAGCGCGCCCCCTGGCCCCGACGAGGCCAACGTGCTGCAGTTCGCCCCACCCTGCGTGAGCCATTGCCCCTGGCAGTTGGCGGCAGGAGGGACGAGGACTTTCGAGTGCCCAGATGGAACCGGGGAGCGGCAGATCGAGATCGACGGCAACGTATTCGGGGAGTTCGCGTGCATCGGGGCGAAGAGGGGCTACGAAGCGGGACGAGAGTTCCTCATCGAGTCATCAGCACGGGATGGGCGGTACCCCAAGCTGTGGGATCGCCCCTGCATGCGGGCCTTGATGCGCGCGACGGGAGCCCGAGTTCTCGCCATAGACATGTGCGAGTGGGGGCTTGCACCACCGGACGAGCCCCAGCATCGGTATCAGAAGCGGACCTGGTGGTTGGCATCACTTGGTCTCTACCCTTATGCCTTGATTCTAGCCAGGAGGTGCACAGGCCATCACATGCACCGCACGTTGGAGGGCGGCCTACCGTATGATCTAACGGACGCCCAGGTGGAAGCCTACAACCTTGATGCTCGCACGCGGCTCAGTAAAGCCGAGGCCAGCGAATTGATCAACCTCAGCACCAAACTGAGCGAAGCCGGCGAGTACTACGGCCTCGACAGCGACGGGGTCACCGTCACACTGCCCCCGGACGACAAGCTGATCCGCGTGAACCAGCTCATCGCGCGAGCTGCCCCAGACAACTTCGACTGGGCGAGGATCGATTTCCGCACCAAGCGGCACTACTCCGCCTTGCCGGAGAGCCAGTGGGCCCTCTACTTCGGCAAGACTCCCGAGGGCGAGCTCCGCTTCACCCTCGGCAAGCAGGCCCCGTCCAACCTGGAAGGTGGAGGACGTGTTCCCAGCGGTACTCCCCAGCTCAGTGCAGCGGTAAAAGGAGAGTTGGGAAGCGCAGGCTTCGGGCTGGGACTGCGGGGCATGCGGAGGACCCAGCACGCAGGGCAATATGCACCGCGGCTGTGCGCTGCCTGGGCAGCCGTGCTCAAAGCAGCGGCTGCCGGCACCGCCCCAGAGAAGCTGGAACGACAGATCGCCGCTATGGATGCCGAGGCGCGGGCTTTGGAGGAGAAGTTGGAAGGCAAGGTGGCGCGGGCCGGGCGCTATGACGCCCTGGAACAAGAACCCCCCCCCTCTTTTCAGCCTCCGACCTGTGCGGGAGAGGGCGGCGGTACCACAGATGGGGCCACCGACGAGCATAGCGTGAAATGCGGCAGCCTGAAGCAGAGCGCCAACACCTGCTGCCTACCTCATTCGATATGGAGAAGCTCAATGGAGGTCGAATTCGATGGGGGCTCAAAGGGCCACCAGGGAGGTGGTCGTTCAAAGGACGGCTACCTGGAGAGGAACGAGGCGGAGGCGGATGGCCTAAGCTCAAAGGGCGAAGGCCGAGGTGAGGAAGAGGTGGAGGTGGAGACCGACGGCGAGCCAGCCATAACCACATGGGGTGGCGACGAGAAGCGTGGTGGCAGACGAGGTGGCAAGCGAGGGGGCTGGAAGCGCAACAAGGCGCGCAAGCGTGAAGCACGCGAAACTGCTGCTCGCGGAGGTGGCGGATCTGGCGGAGGTGGCGATGATGACGGCGACGGGGACGAGAGCCCCGAGGAGGAAGAGGAGGAGAACCGCCGCCAGAAGAAAGCGAGGGAAGCCGAGGACGAGGCGTCGCGGGCCAGCCCGGCGCGGGTCTTCGTCCCGCAGCAGGGGGACCAGTGGGTGTTGCTCAAGGGGGGCCCGTTCGAGGCTGGAGAGGTTAAGGCAAGGTTAAGGGTCGCCGAGACACTGTCCGGGGGCTTCTTCGACGCCGACCAGTTGTACCTCTTCGAGTACACAGAGGATGACGATACTGCAGGGGCATATGGGCCACCTCTCGACGACGAAGAAGCGGTGCGCCCCGGCGAGAAGTTGCTGCTGTGGGCCACGCTGAAGCCGCCCAAGGAATGGACCAGTTGGAGCCCCCGGTGGAACCGGGACCAACAACCCGCACCTGGTGCCACAGCCCAGGAGGGTCAGCGGAGAGTCACGGCCAGGATTGCTGATAGAGCGGCAGCAGCAGCAGCAGCGCCGGCAAGGCCGAGCGGGGCCGCAGCGAGCTCAGCAACCGGCAGTGGACGCCAGCCAGCCCCAACGTTCAGCGAGGTGGCGGCAGCAGCGGGCGGCGCCCGAGCGAGCTCGGTACCCCCGTCCAGCGGTGGCACTTCGAGGAGTTCAGGCGCTTTGATGCGAGTCGAGGAACAGCTCGCTGAAGCTCAGGGGCAGCATGCCCGAGCAGCGAGCGAGGGCGGCGACCAGGAGCTGAGCGCGGCGCGCGTGGTAGGACAGCTGGAGATCAGGCGCAACGAGGTCCAGGCCCGCCGCGCTGCCCGGCTCGAGCGCGAGGCGCGCCGGCGGGAGCGCGAGGACCAGAGGGCATCCAGCGCACCCCCAGAGCCCCACAGCCCACAGGTGCCCACGGAAGCCCCCCCTCCGCCCGAGGCGGAGGAAGACCCAGAGACCACCTCGGAGGAGATGGGACGCCGGGTTGCCGAGGCGCACCCGGGCGTAGCCTGCCGTGGGGGGGTCCACAAGTGCAACGCTGCTCGACGATTCGTCAAGAACTTCAACGACGTGCGGAGGGGTGGCAAGAGCCACGACCTGCAGCATGCGGATATCCTGTATCTGAACGGGATCGGACAGATCAGCGACGTCTTGATGCAGGCATATCCCGGGGCCGACCCGACGGACCCATCCCTGCCGCCGGAGCCTCGCCAGCTTGGCGAGATCCTGGCGCGCTACGTGGAGGAGCACGAGACGTTGAAGCTCAAGATGACGAGCTTAGGCATTCCACGAGACGAACAGGCCGGTGGTGGAATCCTGGACCCCATCTACGTCGCGACTGAGAAGACTTACGTCGAGGAGTACGAGGGTCGAGATGTCCCAAGCGCTCGCAGCCGCAGCCGCCGGCGGAGTGGAGGAGCAGCCCCCTCTGGGGGAATGAAGCCCCCCGGGGGCACTCCGGGCGACTCGGAGTCGTCTGCCTCCGAGACGATGGCCCCTGACACCCGAGGCCGGCTGCGAGCGAGGTCGCCCCAGGATGAGAGCCGGGGGCGCGGCTCCGCCCCGGACCCGAGGGATCCAGGGCGCAGGTGCGGAGGCCCTGAGGTGCCGCCGGCGGACACCCGCCGAGGCGCGCACCAGAAGGGCTGTGCGGAGGCACACCGGGACGAGAGTCGATCATCGCCGGTGACACCCCGGCCTGGCACCCCCGAGGCCAAGGAGTACTTGCACTGGTGCCTGGAGCATGCTGAGTTTGCTCCCGAGCTGGTGAAAGAGGTGACGGACCTGGGGAACCGCCTGCTACTCGCCGCAGGGAGCGTGGAGGCAGCAGCAGCGAGGCTCCGCGAGGAACGGGAGCTCGCCCTCGGGAACCCGCTCGGGGGAGTGCTCGATCCCGAGTTCGGCGAGGCGCTCGAGGAGGATCACCGGCTGTACCTCCAGGAGATGGCGAGCAGGGGCGTCCCCGTTCGGAGGCAGCAGCCCAGGCGCCGGACCATAGCCAAGCCCCACGCTTCCGCGAGGGACCATGCCCTGGAGATGTACGCCAAGGCCTGGAAGGACACGTCCTACGGCGCCGTGCTCTGGGCCACTCCGGAGGCCGAGGCCGCCCTGTCCGCTTCCGAGCTCATCGAGAGCCCGTCAGGGCGTGTGCCTAAGATGTTGCCGGACCGCACAGTGAGCAGCGAGGGGCGCCCCATACATGATATGAGGGTTGCCAATGGAGACTCGCCCAAAGAGCTGCATCCACCGGCGCTCCAGCCCAAGCACGAAGCTCTTGTGCGCCTGTCACTCTGGTGGTCCGCGCGCCACCCGGGCGTCCCGCAGGTGATAGCCAAGCGGGACGTGTCGCGGGCCTTCAAGTGGCACTGGGTGCGCGACGAGGACGTGGCCGAGTTTGGCACCTCCCTCCCCGGCGACGCCGTGGGTCTGACCACGCGCGTGATCATGATCCACTGCGTGATGGTCTTCGGGTGGTCGGGGTCGCCGGGCGAGTACATGGCGTTCGCCTGGAGTGCCAAGTGGGACCACGAGCGGCGCCGCCCACCAGACCCAGCGGTCAACGACACGGTGCGCTGGTCGTCCAAGTGGCTGATGGACGACGGCGTCTTGGTCGAGCCGCTGGTCGGCCTTCGGCCCTGGCTCAGCGCAGCCGATTGCGACGCGAGCATGCGGCGCGTCTGGGGCAACGACGCGATCAACGTCGACAAGATGGCAGAGGAGGGCACTTTCCAGGCAGAGCAGCTGGTCTGGGGCCTCTACTTGGATGTAGACAAGCAGCGCTCGAGGCTCCCCGAGCCCAAGTGCGTGAAAGCCGCCCACCTCTTGGCGATCGACGAGCTTCGCTATGGATGCCGACGGGTTCCCATCAAAGTCGTCCAGGAGCTGAGGGGGTCGGCCCAGTTCTGGGTGGCTACGCAGCCGGCTATCAAGCCCGAGCTGCCGGTCATTGACCGCCTCCTCGGCGGTGGGCTCAGCGCAGCCTGGGCGGAACCCCGAGGTAGCGCTGAGGAGGTCGCCCTTGCCTGGGACGAGTGGGACCAGACCCTCGAGCTGCTGCGGGTGCTCTTCGACGCACCCGAGGCCTGGGCGTCCACTTTCGAGGCGAGCTTCATTTCCTGTCTAGGGCCGCGCGAGCGCCTGGCACTCCCAGGGGCCGCCGCCCGGACGAGATGGACTGGGGGGGACGCAACCACGACGACCATCGGCAGCATCGACTGGGGGCGGGCAGTGGCCGGCAGCAAAGCGATGCCACCTCACTACATGGCCGTGGACGCCGCCCCGCTCCTACGCCAGCTGGAGGACGTGCTGAGCCACCCAGGGGCCGAGAAAGATTGGGCGATCGCCATCGTGGAGCTGCTCGCGTTTGTAGCCCTAGCTGCCGCTAGGGGTAGCGAGTGGCAAGGCGAGCTGGTCTTCTACGTCACCGACAACATGAACGTGCGGTCGTGGATTTCCAAGAGGCGGCCCAAGCACCCGCTGGCACGGCACCTCATTCGCCTCGTCCAGCGCCTGGAGGCTTGCTACGGGTTCAGCACGACGGCGCTGTACATACGCACTTACCACAACGACATCGCGGACTGGCTGTCGCGGGAAGAGGCCAAGAAGGTCCACTCCGAGCTTCTTCGCAAAGGGTGGACCCGTATCGAGCCGCCCGAGGAATGGGGGAAGATGCTGGCCGAGGCAAAGGAGCACCTCCTGCGGCTACCTGGAGAAGATGGGCCCATTGCGGAGTCAGCGCTCCGGCATCGGGCGCTGAGGACCCCAGCAGCGGTGCCACGCAACCTCGCCCTTACAGGGCGCCGGGGCCTCGAGCTGGGAAGCCCACTGGGGACTTACGGGCGAGCCTGGGAGCAGCTCGGTGGCGAGCTGACCACGGGCGACTCCGCGGGGGTGGACTGGATCATGTGCACGCTGTCTCTGGACCCGAAGGGCTTTGAAGTCGAGAAGTTGGCATCCTCAATTACCAGGGCGAGGCCACAAGTTGTTGTGGTCGACGCCCCGGGCAAGCTCGACCTGACCCGCGTGGTCAAGGTGCTACGCAAGCTGGGGTACCGCGTGTACGATCTGGAGGTCGTCTGCACCCACTACGGCGACATGACAGCTCGAGCTCGGAGCCTGATCGTGGCGGGCAAGGGGCCAGCAGGCGTTAGCCTGGCGGGCATGCGTATGCCGCCGGCGCGCCGCTGTCCCCATGGAGCGAAGCACGCGCTGAAGGACAAGCCCAGCGAAGGCTGTCACCACTGGCTCGACGACGAGGGGAGCGTCACCTGGGACCCTGCAGCTCGTGGGGGCTCCGACCCTACACTGCCCAAGGGCATCGGCCACATCAAGATCGCCGGCACCAAGCAACTGGTCTGCTCAGTCGACGGTCCGATCGGCACGGTTCGCTGGCCCGCTGAGGGCCCGGGCGGACCGGGAGGAACCCTGATCCACGTCCCAGGACGCAGTGGCGGGCGCATCAGGGCGCTGTCGCCGGAAGAAGTTTGGATCGTGCAAGGAGGCGACGAGGCGTCGTGGGTGCAGCGACGAGCCCGAGGCGACTCCGAGGCCACCCTGATGCGAGAAGCGGCGAGGTCCCTGCCGCCAGAGACGGCGAGAGCTGTACTTGGTTCTGCTGCGGACGCACTGTCGCAGACCACCCAGCGGGCAGGCGGCTGCCACGATCCCGCAGAAACGGCTGCCTGGGAGACGACCCGACGGTGGCTTAGGGCATGGGCGCGGAGCGAGCTCCAGGTGAAAGCTGACAGGCCAGAGGACAACCAGCATGCTGGGGTACTGAGCGACGACGTCCATAAGGCGAGGCGCAAGAGCCAGGGCGTCCGCTTCAAGGCCATCGAGGAGGACCTCGTGCGGGGCCCCGAGCCCCCCCCCGACGCGGAGGAGGTGGACCTGGACGCAGTCGTCAACATCCCCAAGAAGCGGCGGAAGAAGAGCCCCAACCGGGGCAAGAAAGTGGAGACCCAGGGCCTGGTCAAGCCGGTCGCCCTGGGCCGCGCTCGTGCCTCCATCGCCCTGCCGGACCACCCGATGCTGGGAGGGGACGACTATGGCCGGTGGATCGAGGAGCAGAAGCGTGAGGCGCTGATGCTGCGACTGTCCGAGGGAACCCGCGCTGGCTACGAGACCGGCTGGAAGCAGTGGCAGAGCTTCAGAGCAGCCCAAGGGGAGTCGCCCTGGCTGGAGGGACGCGACCGCGAGGAGCGACACGCCAACGAGGAGGCACTGTTGGGCTTCGTCGTCGCGTTGGCTAAGGTGCTGAAGCGCACGGAGGGTACGGTCAAACAGAAGTTGTTCGCAGTGCGCTTCGCCCACCTCGTGGTCGGGTACCCAGATCCTCTACTCCACCGAGGCCGTCTCTGGTCCACGCTCGCCGGCCTCCGGAGAGGCCAAGGGCCGAGCGGGAGGAAGCGGCCAGTGACGCCTCGTATGCTCCTGTGGCTTCAGGGCTTCCTGAAGGACCAGACGGACCTCCCTGAGGCGGACACCGCTGTCCTGTGGGCCGCCGTGGCGGTGGCCTTCTTCTTCATGTTGAGGGCGTCCGAGTACCTGGTCCAGCCCGGGAAGACATGGAGTCGAGAGCGCGTTGTGCGTGGAGTGGACGTCACGGGCCGCAGTGGCGACAACAAGCCCTGTGCCTTCAAGGACGCGGTGGAGGCGGTGCTCCACATCACCTCCTCGAAGACCGACCAGTACAACGTGGGGTGCGTACGGAATCAGTACGAGACGGGCACATCATTGTGCCCCGTGGCAGCACTCCGCCAGCTGGAGCGGCACTACCCGCAGAGGCTGCGGGGGAGCGAGGAGGAGCTCCCACTCTTCCGCTGGGCGAGCGGAGCGCCCATCCGTCGCGAGGAGGTGCAGCACTATCTGACGATCGCAGGGCTTGCCGCCGGGCTGCGGAAGGAGGAGATCGGCTCGCACAGCCTCCGCATCGGGGGCGCGACAGCGATGTACCACGCCGTGGACGACTTGCAGCGCGTCAAGCGCTTCGGGCGCTGGGCCTCCGATAGCTTCCACGGGTACCTGTGGGAGAGCCACGAGCCCATGCGCGGCATCTCGACCAACATGGCGACGGATGTGTCCGAGCTCACGGCGCCGCCGGCCCATGGGGCCGAGGGCGCGCGCCGTGCAGGCAGGAGCCCGACCCCGCTTTGGCCCAAAGCAGCGCTGACCATGACGACGCTCGCCGCTACGGCTGGCAGCGCAGACGGCTACGTGCTCAAGGTCAGCCCGGTGGAGAGTCAGAATCTGCTGATCCTCGTGCTCCCGGTCGGCTTGGGAGCTTGGGCGATGGCAGCGGGGGTACTACTGGCAGCCGTGCTGCTGAGCGCTGCATGGCGGCGCGAGCAGCAGCGAAGGCGCAGAGGAGCGGCCCGCAGGCGCAGCAGCAGCTGCAGGATCCGCGTCCCCTGCGCAGGCATGCTGTGCGCAGCGCTGGTGGCGACGGCGCTCACGACAGCAGCCGGAGAGGTACAGAGCCGAGAAGTGGCGACTGTTGACGGCAAGGCCCAGGGGGCCATGCTTCGCTGGGAGCCGCAGATGGGTACGGTGGCGATCATTGTCCCGGTGGGGACGGCGATGAAGGTGGGTGCCACGATCGCAGTGCTGCTTGCAGCAGGCATCGGGGTGATTGGTGGCTGCTGCTGCAAGATGGCCAAGGAGGACGAGGGTAGGCAGGGGCCAGCCGTGCAGCAGGCCGCCGCGCAGCAGACGCCCAAGGCGCATAAGCCTCCCAAGCAGCCGCAGAGGACGTTTTGCGACGCAGGTGTGATGGGCCCGGTGCACTACAATGGCGTGAGGTACGTGCACGAGACCCAGGGCTTCCGCCGGGCCAACGAGGTGACGCGGGAGATGGCCCCGTCAGGGCACCGCGGGTCATCAGGATGGCCCCGTGGAGGGGAGCAGAGGCCGCACCGTGACTAGGGTGCGGGCTGCCGCCGGCCAGCGGCCGAGCGGGCAGCAGTGGACCGCCGCCGGCAACCGCCGTGCGAGCGGCCACGTGGCGCCGGCTGAGTTCAGCCTGGCGCCCGCATCAGCTTCGTACTTGCGAACGGCTGGGCGCGTGCCGCGGCCAGACTGCCCGTGGGCAGGCGCCGCGCCGGCCTGGCACCCGGCAGTGCCGCCAAGGGGGCAGCAGTGGCGGCTTCGAGGGAGCGCCGGCGGCTAGCCCAGCCAGGGCTGCCGCGCGGGGCGCGTGGGAACCACCGCCGCCGGCATACGCCGTGCGAGCGGAAGCGCGGCGCCGGCTGAGCTCAGCCTGGCGCCCGCGCTCAACTTTGCGCTTGCGAGCAGCTGGGCGCGGCGCGGCGGCAGCTGGCGCCTGAGGGCAAGTGCGCCGGCCGGCCCGGCAACCGGCAGTGCCGTCACGGGGGACGGCGGTGGCGGCTACGGGGGCGCCGGCAGCCAGCCCAGCCAGGGCTGCTGCCTAGGGCGCACGAAGAACCACCGCGGGCACCGGCGGCCTGCCGCCCTGCGCCTGCGGACCCACCTTGCTGGGCAGACGCGGCGGCCTGCCGCGGATGCCAGGACTGTTCTACGCCGACAAGGTCGGCGGCTACGCGTCCCACTACAGCCAGTTCGGCGTGGTGGAGCGCTCGCAGGGGGAAGGAGGCGGCGTGGCCCGCTGCGCGTGGCCGAAGACGGCGCCGGCGCGTGGAGCGCCGGGCGCCAGCGCAGGGAGCGGCACGGCCCCTTTGGCAAAAAAGGGTCGTCATCATCATCTGAGCCGTGCGCGTCCCTCTTTTCCTCCCTCTTGAGCCCCTGCCTACTAGGCTCAAGAGGTTTTAGTTTACCAGTGCTGCTTGAGGGGATATCTAGGATGTTTGGTAAAACTGATGGATCTCCCCGACTCCAGAACTGGCGCGGGCTTCCACTTGCGGTTCCCTTGCTCCTGCCCTTGCCTCTTGCTTGCCCTTTCTCTCTCCCTCTCTCTTCACCGCCGCTCCGCGGCTCAAGCCTTTCTACGGCCAAGCTGGCCCACCCTGGGAGCCCCGCAGGGCTCCCTACCCGCCCTTTTCTGGACTTTTACAGCGCCGCCTGGCACTACAGTGCCTCGGCGGCGCGGCGTGGCCCGCTGCGCGTGGCCGAAGACGGCGCCGGCGCGTGGAGCGCCGGGCGCCAGCGCAGGGAGCGGCACGGCCCCTTTGGCAAAAAAGGGTCGTCATCATCATCTGAGCCGTGCGCGTCCCTCTTTTCCTCCCTCTTGAGCCCCTGCCTACTAGGCTCAAGAGGTTTTAGTTTACCAGTGCTGCTTGAGGGGATATCCCACCGACAACGACTATTATTACCACGCCATCGACGACGACTATCAGTACCACGCCTCTGCATGTCACTAGAGACCTCCAGTGACCTGCGGAGACACCCAGGAACCTCAAGAGATTTGGAACTCCGAAAGCTCAATCCTTAGATGCTCTGTCTGGGGACCTTCCTGGAGCCACTCGCTCCACTCATGCGTCGATGCTGCGTCGAACGTCCGTCGACCTGAGTCGATCTTGATTCGAAATTCAGTCGAATTCGACTCGAATTTCGGTCGAGCTTGCGTCGAGCTGGAGTCCCTTGGGTGGCCCCCAGGAAGGTCCCCAGAACGAGCATCTACCAGTCGGCCCCGTGGCCAAGGAAGGTCCCCAATGTTCCTGACAACCCCTGGCGTTCGGCCAGAACTCAGCCCTCGGGCGGCCGTCTAAAGCGACTCCAGGCTCCCCAAAGGCGATTGACAAGGCGCAGCTGATGAAAAACACCCCGGGGCCCAAGAAATACCCAGGAGCCAGCATTGAGCATGTGGGGAACGGGTCCTGAGGGAAACGGGTCCTGGAGGAGGAGGAGGAGGAGGAGGAGGAGGAGGAGGAGGAGGAGGAGGAGGACCCAAGACCACTTCCTGAATCGCCTTCGGACGGTCCCGGGGCCCGTGGAGGGCCCGAGCGCCCGAAGGTGGCGAATAGCCTCAGGACCCCTTGCCCGCAGGGCCCGTGCCCCCCATGACGAAGCATTGAAGAGGCCCAGGGACACACAAATAAATACACACGAATAACAGGATTCCCCACATTTTCCCATACATTCTGGGTGTTCGTCTTCCCCCCCACTTCCCACCTTTTCCCATGTTTTCCTGGGGAATCGACGCTCAATTGTGTCTGTGTGTGTTTCTTCCCCTCCTGAGGCACGAACGTCAGAAGACCTCAGACTTCCACTCCTCTGGGCAGCCACGTGTGAGCCCTGCTCACCAGGGCAGATCTCTGCAGAACTGGCCGGGAGTCCGCACTCGAGGGGGCGTCTGCAGCGGAGGGACCCCCCGGGGGGGGGGAGGTCCGACCCCGCAGCGTCGCTGGGGCCCGCAGGGCCGCAGGGCTCGCAGGTGGCCGCAGGGCGTCGCCCTCCCTCCGTCGCCCCTCCGGCTGCGCTTCAGTCGGGCCTGTCCCCCTGCAGGCGGATTTTAGACGAAACTCAAAACTCGTCCAAAAACACTCCAAACATACCCAACCATGTTTTTTTTATTAAGAACTTTTTATAATTAAGGAAAACAAAAAAAAAAAAAAAAAAAAAAAAAAAAAAAAAAAAAAAAAAAAAAAAAAAAAAAAAAAAAAAAAAAAAAAAAAAAAAAAAAAAAAAAACGTCCCCAGACTATTGTTTGACTATTCTTGAAGATCCCCCCTGTAGAGGGACAGCCCGACGTAAGGCTACGCGCAAGCGTGACTCTGGGCAAGAGCGGCCTTCGCTGCGCTGCTCCACGGGGCGCCCCCCACGAGGCCAAAGGAAGGGCCAGGTGCTTCGATCCTCGAGCCTCGATCCTCGAACCCCGAGCCTCGATCGTCGACCTCGATGCTCCATCCTCGCACCTCGACCTTCGAGGATGGAGGATCAAGATCTCTCGATCAACGATCCTCGAGCCTCGAGTCCTTCGTTCGCCGCCCGGCCTGGCCGGAAATCTCGGCCCCTTCTCGAGGACCTTGTGGGTAAGAGCGACGTTTGGGCGGCCCAAACCAGAGCGCACGAGCCGCTGCTGTCGCATCGCATGCAGCCATCGGGGGGGCGGGGGGGGACCCAAGGGCCACTCAAGCGAAAGGTCACGCCTCTGAGATCCGACGTCGCAGGATAAAATAAGAATCGCCAAAAATCACGACCGGAGCCCCAGACCTCGAGCCAGATCGATATGTGATGGTCCTGAGGCCTGAAAACGCCCGCTGTGAAAAAATTGCAACACCCACATTATCGAGGGCGTCCAAGAGGGGTTCGCAAATCATGGCCTGTGGTATGTGCGCAAACAAGGGGGGGAACAGGGGACGCATTAGAATCAGAAGAAGCCATGAAATCCGGGGAGATATCATGGCACCAGCCATGATATCCACACACCCCTGGTCATCACACCCTCTTGGCCGCCCCCGATCTCACGTGCAGACTAATCCTCCCCAACGTTGGGTGTCCGTTACATGGGAGCCTGCAAGGCCCACAGCGCTGTTCGATTTGGGCCTGATTTGGACCGCACTTGGAACATGTGGGACTGGATGTGGACCTGATTTGGACCGGATTTGGACCGGATTCGCCCCTTTCACACGGGGAACGAGAAGAACGAGGAAGGGGAATGGGAACAGGAAGGGCGAGGAGGAGCAGGAGGAGGGGCCAAATGTGGTCCAGGTGCGGTCCAAATGCAAAAAACAAAAAGGATTCCATTGTGGCTGCTCAACGCTCCCAAGAATGTACCACTTCCCCGGGACCCGCTTTCCATCCCGAGTCGTTTCTGTTGACGGCGCCAAAACGGTAAGGGCCCCGAGAGGCCGAAAAGGATGAAAAATCTCCGCACTGATTTTCTCAAGGCGCCGCATGCCTGGGCGATCTCAAGTGCAGGCGACCCTGACCTCCCAGAGGGCTAAAAGATAGCACTCTCCAGACCTACAGACCGATCTAGACTGTGTAAAACCTCTACTGGAATTTAGGTACAGTCGAACCTGGGCCAGTAGGAAATCCCTCAATGACATGAGACACTCCGTCGGTCAAAACGGACAGGACAGCCAAGGGTGCCCCACCCCCAGGACGCACAAGAACGTCCAACGAGCATGGAGAGCTTCAGGGCACCCTCCCCAAACCGACCTTGACCTTCTACCTCGGGCCGACTGTACCAAGATCTTGGTGCTATCTTTTGTAAAGGGGCCCAGGGACACACTAACAAATACACAAAAATAACAGGATTCCCCATATTTTCCAATATTTTCTGGGTCTTTGTCTTCCGGCCCATTTCCTATATTTTCCCATATTCTCCTGGGAGTCGACGATTAATTGTGTCTGTGTGTTTCTTCCCCTCCTGATGTATCCAGGTCTTGGTGCTATCTTATGAGCCCTCCTGGAGGGTCCGCGGAACCCTCCCCAGCGACCTCTCCAGAGGTCGCCCCTGGGGCCTGGCCGCGCGCGACGCGCGGCCGCGCAGGCCGCCGCGGCCCTCCTCGCGGCCGCGGCGGCCACGCTCCCGCCGCTGGGGCGCGTCGCGAAGCGGTCGGCGAACATGTCGTCGAAGTGCCTGGCGCGCTTCCGCGGGGCCCCCCCCCATCTCCTCCTCCTCCTCCTCCTCCTCCTCCTCCTCCTCCTCCTCCTCCTCCTCTCCTCCTCCTCCTCCTCCTCCTCCTCCTCCTCCTCCTCCTCCTCCTCCTCCTCCTCCTCCTCCTCCTCCTCCTCCTCCCAAGACGAAAGCAGGGCGAGGACAAAATCGGGTAAGGATAAATCGAGATCTCTGAGATCCTGCGGATCTGGAGGACGCCTCGGGCGCCGCGGCCTTCTCAGAGCGTTCTGGAACGCTCCCACGCCCTGGGACGAATTTGCCCTCGTCCTGGCCCCGCCCGAGAGCAGCCAGTGTAGGCTATTTTCGGCCTCTGCTAGCCCTCTGCGGGCCCCAGGACCGTCAAGACAAACGGCTCGGGATGAAAAAAGTCGCCTTGGGGAAATGGTCCATTCCTCGGGGGGCCCACGCACCGACAAAATTGGAGCGCCAGGTGCCTGGGATCGCGGCGCAAGATAGCGTGCTGCATCGATGTCCGAAAAGCGCGTGATCCCTGTGACGCGATTCCCCGGCGAGGCCCCCTTCTGCGCACGCTGCCCCCCTGCGAGGGCCTCGTCGGTGCACGCTATCCCCCCTGGCAGGGCTTCCTCGCTTCACGCGACCCCCAAGGGGGGGGCAGCGTGCAGTAACCGGGCCAGCGGCGCCACATCGCAGCACACGATCTTTGCGACGCCAATCACAGGAGAGGCCTCCCAGATGGGGTCCGCGCAGCTGGGGTCGGAGGACCCCGCCGCATCGCCGATGCATCGGCGGCATCGGGGGCATCGGCGATGCATCGGCGATGTCGGCGTGGGGATGATCGGGCTGCACACCGAGCCGCATCGCCGATGCACCGGCGATGCGGCGCGATCCTCCGAGCCGCATCCACTCGGAGACCCCACCTGGGAGTTACCAGCCTGGAACATATCCCTGTCCCTATGCTGGGCACCTCCTCACCACGATGCCAATCTGAGGGATTCCCTTATTTTTTGAGGGCGATCCCTAAGATTGTCATCGCCTTTTGGCGTGTCAATCTTAGGGATAGGGATACGTTCGAGGCTGGTAAGGGAGGGCCAGATCCTCGCGCCGCGACACCAAACATACGATAGGTCCCTGCCGATGCTCGGCCGGTGGGGCTTCGGGCTGCGCACAGGCAAGGGACCCCAGGCAGTCCCCGCGGGCCTCCCCAGGCCCCCCGAGCAGGGTGCCGGGCGGCTCCAGCTCCGCGGCGCCGCCCGCGGCGGCGCCCCCGCCCCTGGAGAGCTCTGGCCCAGGACGACGCAGGACTGCTCGGATGGCCTGTTGAGGCCAACCGGGGCCCTCGCCGCGCCCCAGGACCGTCAAGAAGCGACTCGGGATGAAAAAACAAACAAAACAACAACAACAACAACAACAACAACAACAACAACAACAACAACAACAACAACAACAACAACCACAACAACAACAACAACAACAACAACAACAATCACTTTACCCGAACGCTCAGTGTTCTCACCAGTGCCAGGGTTTTCATGCGACGCCAGCCAATACCCCCACTTTGTGGGGGGGCAGTGCAAGCTCTACCAAATATCCACACGACTCTTCGCCACCACCCACACCCAGCTTCCCGCCCTATGACGTTCGGACACTTCACTTCGTGGCCTGCGGACGACCGTGGCTACTACACTGGCGTGGAGTACACACCCACAGAAGTTGTTAAGCCTACGTTCGTACACCCACAGAAGTTCTTAAGCCTTGTTAACCCACAGAAGTTGTTAAGCCTTCCACAGAACATCCGAGGGCGCAACCTATGGCGCAACCGCAAGGGATTATGGCCCCTGGCAGGCGCGCGAACCCCGTTGCAAGAGCGTGCGAAAGTAGCTCGCGCGAGCTCATGTAACATAAATGTTGGGAAACCATTGTTTTTTTTTAGGATTCGGACAGCGCGCGCGGGTGGAAATTTTGAAAAGTCGTGCAGCTGTTTTTCGAGGACCTACGGTGCGATTCGTGTGATTTTATGATGCGCGGTGGTAAAATTCTTAAGAACCCAATGGTTTTTGGAGATTTCGGCGTGCGCGCGCGAAGAAAAAACGAATGTGTCCCGCATGGTATTATTTGACAGGGATGATGGCCCTGGCAGGTGCGCAACCGTTGTCGCAGAAGTTCGAAAAAGTTGCTCGCAAAAGCCCGTTTGACAGAAATGTTTAAAAAGTGTTGGGTTTCCTACGAATCCGCAAGAGCGCGCGGGATGAGATTTTGACATTTTTTTGTTGAAAAACCATTGGTTTTTTGATGTTTTTATGTTAAAATCGCTCCGAACACTAAGCTTTTGGAAGGATTTCGTCTTGCGCGCGCGAATGTCCACTTTACCTTATTTTTTGCAAGGGATTCTTGAAATTTGATTATATTAGAACAAGAAATGTCATTTTATAGTGTTTTTTGCAAGGGAAAGCGGGGGGGAACAAAACAACCGGATCTTGATCACATCGAATTACCTGAGGCTTCCTCACGAAAATGATGAAAATGTAGCTGCGGCCTAGGCGGCGCAGGGGGGCCGTGCACCAGGGGCCCAACAATAATTATTCTTTAGAATTAATAATGTTCAACAACAACAACAATTACTAGCACGTGGGGACACTCCGTTCTCACCAGTGCCAGGGTTTTCATAGGAGGCGGGCAATACCCCCACTTTGTGGGGGGGCCGGTTCAAGCTCTACCAAATTTCCAAACGACTCTTCGCCACCACCCACACCCAGCTTCCCGCCCTATGACGTTCGGACACTTCACTTCGTGGCATGCGGACGACCGTGGCTACTATTCAGGGCCCCGCGGCCGACGACGACGGCGTGCGCGCGCGAAGAAAAAACGAATGTGTCCCGCATGGTATTATTTGACAGGGATGATGGCCCTGGCAGGTGCGCAACCGTTGTTGCAGAAGTTCGAAAAAGTTGCTCGCAAAAGCCCGTTTGACAGAAATGTTTAAAAAGTGTTGGGTTTCCTACGAATCCGCAAGAGCGCGCGGGATGAGATTTTGACAATTTTTTTGTTGAAAAACCATTGGTTTTTTGATGTTTTTATGTTAAAATCGCTGCGAACACTAAGGTTTTGGAAGGATTTCGTCTTGCGCGCGCGAATGTCCACTTTACCTTATTTTTTGCAAGGGATTCTTGAAATTTGATTATATTAGAACAAGAAATGTCATTTTCTATTGTTTTTTGCAAGGGAAAGCGGATTACAACAAAACAACCGGATCCTGTACACACCCTCTTTTCTGAGGCTTCCTCACGAAAATGATGAAAATGTAGCTGCGGCCTAGGCGGCGCAGGGGGGGCGCGCACCAGGGGGCCCAACAATAATTATTCTTTAGAATAATAATGTTCAACAACAACAACAACAACAACAACAACAACTCATTTTACCCGAACGCTCAGTGTTCTCACCAGTGCCAGGGTTTTCATGCGACGCCAGCCAATACCCCCACTTTGTGGGGGGGCAGTGCAAGCTCTACCAAATATCCACACGACTCTTCGCCACCACCCACACCCAGCTTCCCGCCCTATGACGTTCGGACACTTCACTTCGTGGCCTGCGGACGACCGTGGCTACTACACTGGCGCGGAGTACACACCCACAGAAGTTAGTCGTAACAAGAAATGGTTTTTTTTAGGATTCGGACAGCGCGCGCGGGTAGAAATTTTGAAAATTCGTGCAGGTGTTTTTCGAGGACCTACGGTGCGATTCGTGTGATTTTATGATGCGCGGTGCTAAAATTCTTAAGAAGCCCAATGGTTTTTGGAGATTTCGGCGTGCGCGCGCGAAGAAAAAACGAATGTGTCCCGCATGGTATTATTTGACAGGGATGATGGCCCTGGCAGGTGCGCAACCGTTGTCGCAGAAGTTCGAAAAAGTTGCTCGCAAAAGCCCGTTTGACAGAAATGTTAAAAAGTGTTGGGTTTCCTACGAATCCGCAAGAGCGCGCGGGATGAGATTTTGACAATTTTTTTGAAAAACCATTGGTTTTTTGATGTTTTTATGTTAAAATCGCTGCGAACACTAAGGTTTTGGAAGGATTTCGTCTTGCGCGCGCGAATGTCCACTTTACCTTATTTTTTGCAAGGGATTCTTGAAATTTGATTATATTAGAACAAGAAATGTCATTTTCTATTGTTTTTTGCAAGGGAAAGCGGATTACAACAAAACAACCGGATCCTGTACACACCCTCTTTTCTGAGGCTTCCTCACGAAAATGATGAAAATGTAGCTGCGGCCTAGGCGGCGCAGGGGGGGCGCGCACCAGGGGGCCCAACAATAATTATTCTTTAGAATAAATAATGTTCAACAACAACAACAACAACAACAACAACAACAACAGCAGCAGCAGCAGCAGCAACAACAACAACAACAACAACAACAACAAAAACGGTCCCGAGGAGAGGGTCGGGACCTCTGGGGGCCCCGTCTTGGGGAAAGGGAAGACATCTGGTTTCCAGGCTGGGGCTCTCGCACGACGGCGAGGGATGCCGGATGTCTCTGTCGGCACCCCAGCTGGGAGGGAAGAGGAGGGGAGGAGAGGCCCCAAGGGACATCGCTGGTAACCCTCACCGACCAGTGGCTGGCTCAGACGGGTGTTGCGCGGCCACTCGTGCAAAAGTTTTACTTCATGATCTGGGTTGGGGTGGCACTGCGCGGCGAAGCAGCACAGTGTCGCTTAGGGCGCCCTGGGGCTGGAAAGCGTCTGGGGCCCGACGAAGGAGTCTGGAGAACCTCGACCATGTCGAAAGGCCCGAGGCTGGAAAACGCCCGAAGACTCAAATGTCCGAGGGTGAAATCGTTTCCATCCGCGCCCCACCCCCTCCCCTAGGGCAAGTCTTCTTTCTGGATCCATCTCCGATGGCCCCGGGTGAAGGGGCCCTGGGACACACAAATAAATACACACTAATAACCGGATTCCCGATATTTTCCTATATTTTCTGGGTTTTTGTCTTCCCCCCCACTTCCCATACTTTCCCATATTTTCCTGGGGAATCGACGATTCATTGTGTCTGTGTGTTTCTTTCCCTCCTGAGACTCAGGTGTCCGAGGATGAAATCGTTGCCATCCGCACGCTCCCCAAGTGCAAGTCATCTTCCTGGATCCGT
>CAUYUJ010018711.1:185101-197272 GCA_963575745.1 Prorocentrum cordatum
TCGCGGGCACTGGCCTCGAGTCCAAGCGGTGCGGTAGCAAGCGCACGGTCAAGGGTAAGGACAAGGCCAAGGGCAAGGGCTACGCCAAGGGCAAGGCTCTAGACCTCGAGGCCATGGGAGAGGACACTGACACGGCGAGGCTCATGGCTTTGGCCAGGCAGCGCCGTGGCCCTAGACTCAATGATTATTTCAGCGAGGAGGCCCCGCAGAAGGCCGCGGGGGCCTGAGGAGCGCTGGTTCGCGGGAGCAGCGGAGAGGTGATGGTAGGGAGACCTGTGTCTCCCTGCCAGGCGGGTTGCGTGGGGGCTTGCTCCATTTTCTGATTGGCCCTGATTCGCCCTCTCGCCGCGGCTGGTACTTCCTCAATTCTCAGTCGCCGTCGGGTGGCTCCAAGCTTCCAGGCGGGGCATCTGCTCGGCGCTGGTGCCGAGCAGATGCTCGGCGTCGGTCCGAGGTACTATCCTGAAGTTTTGACGGCTGGGCATTGGCTCGGCCGCATGCGCCTCGGCGTCGGCCGAGGTGCTAGCCCAGCGTGGCAGGCCCTGGAGACACAGGGCGCATCATCAGCAGCCTCAGCAGACTCCTTCATGTTCATCCTCCTCCATGTTCCTCATCCACCTCCCCCTCCTCCTCCTTCTCCTCCTCATCATCCTCCTCCGTTTTCTCCTGTTCATGTTCCTCCTCATGCTCCTCCTCCTCCTCCTCCTCCTCCTCTTCCTTGTCCTCCTCCTCCTCCTTCTCCTCCTCCTCCTCCTCCTCCTCCCCCTCATCCTCCTCCTTCTCCTCGTCCTCCTCCTCCTCCTCCTCCTCCTCCTCCGAGGGGGAACCGGATCGGATCGCATCGGAGCGGTGGTCCGCGAAAGTGCCTGCTACGGGACATCCGCCGACCTCGAAGCGGCGGGGGGGGACCGGATCGGATCGCATCAGCAATCCATCCGCGAGAGTACTAAGTGATCGTATGTTTGTTCCTCTCCAGGGTAGCGCCCTTTACCCGGGACCCCCCCCCCAGGGTAACGCTAACGATCGTACAGAGGGGGGGCCTGGACTCCCCTTCCTCTGGTCGAAACGCTGTACTGAGGAACCCCAAGTAAGGAACGAGGACCCTTTTCTTCCATAGAAGTGAAGACTTCGCGTCCCCGTCGAACATCTGAACCTGCGGGAAACCGAGGGCAAACTGTAAAGCAATCCAGGAACACTGAGCCCCTCCACAACAAAAAGGTTCCTTCTTCAGCGGCCCGGCTGCACGTGCTGCGGTGCACACCTCGCCATCGCTTGGACGTCCATTCCCTGTGTTTTTCAGTTTCGTGCGTGGCTTTTTCGCCAAATGATCAAGGATGCTCCTCGATGGTCCTCGCCGAAGGAAAAATGCACACGTCCGAGCGATGCCAAGACACAGGCGATTGGTGCGCCGGCGGCGCGGACTCACACCGGTGGGTGCACGCCGCGCCGCGGGTGCTTCTCGAAGGACCAACTGTGGGGCTGGGACGCGTTTCCTAAAGGGGCCCAGGGACACAAATTCGCCGGCCCAACGGGCCAGAGGCGTGCTAGCTCGCGCGCGCGGGGCGGCCCCTGGGGGGCCCCGGACGAAAAGTGCCCCGGCCGATCCCCGACTGATCCCCGGGCGATCCCCAGGGGAGAGGCTATTTTTCGCCACCCCTCACGAGGATCGTGGCCTCCGAGGGGGGGGCTGCAATCGACTAACCCACCTCCCGCCCCAAGGGGCCCCCCCAAGAAGAAGCAGAAAGAAAAAGGGATAGGAGAGAAAGGAAAGAGAGAAAAGAGAAGAAATAGGAGAGAGCAGAGAAGGAGGAGGATAAAAGAGAAGAAAGGAGGAAGAACAAGGAGCAGAAAGAGGAAGAGGAAGCGAGAAGAGAAATAGAAGAGAAGTAAAAAAGAGAAGGAGAGGAAAAAAGAAGAGAGAGAGAGAGAGAGAATGAAGAGATAGAAAAAAAGGAGAAGAAAGGAGAAGGACCCTCAAGAGGCCCCAGGGGAGCCCAATACGCCGCCAAGGAGCCCCAAGACGCTCCCAAGAAGCCCCCAAGAGGCCCCCAAGACGGCCCCAAGAGGCCCCAAATAGCGCTCCAGGGCCGGCGGAATGAGCGAAGCGATTAAATAAACAGACACAAATCCCAGGATCCCCCACAATTCCCCATATGCTCTCTGGGCTTTCCTCTTCCCCCCCACATTCCCACATGTTCCCACAGTTTCCAAGGAGTCGACTGTTGATTGTGGCTGTGTGTTTTTTCCCTTCCTGATTCCCGCCTCGCGAACGGAAGGAGCTCGCGCGCGGTCCGCCTTCCGACGAACTGGCGAAGGGAAACCCACGCGGGCCCTCCGTTGGCGGAGGCAGCAGAGCTTCCGACGAGCGCGGCGGAGACGAAGCATGCGCCGCGCCGACACAGCACTGCCAGTTTCGATCACAGATCGCGCGGCGCTTGGACGAGATCAGCATTTCGTCCGAACTCGTGCGCCCCGCTGGCGTTGCCGCGTTCCTTCGATTCGGCGAACGAACGAAGTCATGCGCCGCGCCCGCGCGGGAACGCCACTTCCAAGCTAAGTGCGAACCAGTGGCGATGCAATAATGTTTTCTCACTCGACGTTTCGACATTGGGCGGAGGGGGGGGAGGGGGGGTCTGGCTCCAGGCTTCGGCTTAACGCGACTGTTTGCAACATTGCGTCCTATGGGGGAGACTCCACCTGCTTAAAACAGGCGCCAAAATCAGCCAAGATCTACTCCATGGGGGGGGAGGGGGTGCGAGGGCCCGCGCCGCTCGGCAAGACAAAGGGATAAGAAAACGATCATTACGATCAGACTTTTCACCTCTTGGCCTCGCTGGGCCTTCCCGGCGCGGCCGAGGGCTTTGGGGCACAAGCCTGCTCGAGCTCGATCGAGGCATTCTCTGCCCGTGGGAGTCAGGACATAGGCGCCCTGTTTCCCCGGTGCCCGCAGCTGCCTTTTGGCAACCGCCCCACATCGACCACAAAGCTTTTTTCGTCGGCGGCGAGGCAGAGTTGCTGCACCGGCGCTAGAGCTAAACGGGGGCACCGAGAAGCGAATTGGCCAGCGTGCAGGGGCGGGGAAAGGACAGACAGGGCGGCAGCGACCACAAATCCAGACGCCTACATGGCGATGCACAGTCAAGAGGTGGCAGGGGAGGAGCCAGACCCCGCCACATGGATACAAAGGGGAAGGGAGAGCGAGGGGGTCACAGGGCACGTGGATGAAGTGGTGAGGATGGGGGGCAGGCGAATGATGGCGGGGCATGCTGCCTCCTCGATCCCGTCCCCTCCCTCCTCATCCCCCCGTCCTCCCCCTCCTCCCCCCTCCACCACACCACCCCCCCCCGCGCGCTCCCAGACGGGAGGAGGAGGCAGGCGGAGGCCGGAACCAGGAGGAGACAGAGGGCCGTCCCCGACGCGCCTCTGCACAGTGCCCGCTCGAGACTGGCTCCCAGCTCAGCGGTCGGGATCGCGCCCGCCTCCCGGCAGGCAGAGAGGAGAGGCAGTGGCGGCTCGCACCGACGGGGTGGCGCAAGGAGGGCTGGCCTTCAACAAGGCATGGGGCTCCTCAGAGGGGGGGGCACCCTTGGAAGGGCATAGGAGCTTCTAAGAATGCCTCTCGGAAGCTGCGAGGGTTTCTAAGGAGACACCGTCCCTCTAAGAAGTCCCCCCCGCCGTCGCAGGAGGCCGCCCCCGTCGAACAGCAAAGAACTGGCTCTTCCTCCTCCTCCTCCTCCTCCTCCTCCTCCTCCTCCTCCTCCTCCTCCTCCTCCTCCTCCTCCTCTTCCGCCTATTCCTCCTCCTCCTCCTCCTCCTCCTCCTCCTCCTCTTCCTCTTCCTCATCCCTCATCGGCAGCATCATCAGCAGCAGCACAATCCTCATCATCATCATCATCATCATCATCATCATCAGCAGCAGCAGCAGCAGCATCATCATCATCATCAGCATCATCAGCAGCAGCAGTAGCAGCAGCAGCTGCACCATCACCATCATCCTCGTCATCATCAGCATCAGCGGTATCAGCGGCATCATCATCAGCATCATCATCGTCATCAGCATCATCAGCATCATCATCAGCAGCAGCATCATCAACATGATCATCATCATCAGCCTCATCATCAGCATCAGCATCAGCATCAGCATCAGTATCATCATCATCAGCATCATCGTCACACCATCATACAATCATACAAGAAAAAGCATCATCCTCATCATCAGCATCAACCTCAGCATCAGCATCATCATCACAGCTGCATCGGCATTCAGCATCAGCATCAGCATCATCAGCAGCAGCATAACTACCAGCACAAATACTATGATCAGCATCATGATCACCATCAGCAGCATTACCGCCATCACCATCGTCAACATCACCAGCACCACCACCACCACAATCAAGATCATCGCCACCACCACCACCATCGTCATCATCATCATCATCATCATCATCATCATCCTCATCCTCATTCACAGCATCAGCAGCAGCATCATCGTCGTCATCGCCGGCATCGTCATCATCAGGAGCAGCATCATCATCACCATCAGCATCAGCATCATCATCAGTATCAACATAATCAGCATCATCATCATCAGCATCATCGTCAGCATCAACAGCAGAAGCATCATCATCAGCATCATCAGCATCATCATCATCATCATCATCATCATCATCATCATCATCATCATCATCATCATCATCATCATCATTAGCGTCATCATCATCATCATCATCATCATCATCATCATCATCATCATCATCAGCATCATCATCAGCAGCAGTATCGTCATTAGCATGATCATCAGCAGCAGCAGCATCGTCATCGGCATCGTCATCACAATCGTCATCAACATCCTCAACAATCCCCATCCCCAACGTCATCAGCAGCAGCAGCATCAGCAGCATCAGCATCATAATCATCATCAGCATCAGCATCAGCATCATCAGCAGCAGCATCATTGTCATCATCATCATCATCAGCATCATCGTCGTCATCGTCGTTGTCAACGTCATCGTGATCATCACTACCACCACCACCATCACCACCACCATCAGCATCATCAGCATCATCACCAGCATCATCATCACCATCATCATCAGGATCAGAATCATCATTGCCATGATCATCAGCACCATCATCATCATCATCATCAGCAGCAGCAGCATCAGGATCATCACCATCATGATCCGCATTGTCATCAGCAGCAGCAGCAGCATCCTCATCCTCATCATCCTCAGCATCCTCATCATTATCATCACCATCATCATCCTCGTCATCCTCATCCTTCTCATACCCCAGCTCCTCCTCCTCCTCCTCCTCCTTCCCCTCCTCCTCCTGGCTAACAACTTGCAATTGGCAGGCAGAGACCTGGACGGTGGAGAGGCTGAGCCGCTGGCCGCAGGTGCAGCAGCGCCAGCTGCGTCTGGCAGAACTCCTCCCGAGCGGCAAACGGGAAGGGAAGGGGCAGACTGTGAACGGAGCTCATACTTTTAGGAGGCAACTCCTGGGAGGTCTTCGCGGGAACGATTTATTGAGCCCAAATAAAGAAACACTGAACCACATTAGCCCTGATCAAGCCCAGGACTCAACCAGATTAGGCTGGACTCAACGGGATAAAGCAACATCAAACTGGGATGATGCCGGAGTACGTCGGTTTCGACCACGGGAATACCAGCGCCCATGCTGCGTTTTCACCTCCCAGGAGTTTCATCCCAAATACTTGGGAGCATGTGAGCGCAGTATGGCAGCTTCGTATCGTGGCAACTTGGGCGTTAGTTTCTGACACCCCGTGGATCGTTGCATCCTGAACCATCGCCTGGAACGATCGCGGCTTTCTGATAGTACGGATCGGTCGATGTCGACCGATTCCTGGCCACTGGCGGCGTTCAACCTTGAACTCCTGCGCTGGGGTAGCCGCAGGGTCGACACCGCGCGAGCATGCCGCAAGGGTGGAAGTGCTCGGAAGCATCGGAAGAATTCAGGAGGATTAAACCCCAATGGGGGGCTGCTACGCGGGATTAGGCCGCGGATCAAGAGGGATGAAGCTGGCTTAAGCGGGATTAGGCCGCGGACTAAGCGGGATCAGGCAAGACTAAACCAGATTTCGGACCAGGGCCCAAGTCAGAATCTAACCTCCCAGGAGCTGCATCCGAAGAAGTGGAGGTTGGCGGCGCGCAAACGGGGGGTAGGGGGAGGGGGGAAGGCTTCTCAGAAGCACCCTGCCCTGCTTCTTAGGAGGACCCGGCCTCACGTCTATAGACAAGGCCCGCGCCTTCTAAGAAGCAGGGATGCCTCTAAGAAGCCTTCCACCCTCCCCCTACCCCCCTCTGCGCGTGGCTGGGGAGGGTCGCGAGGCTGGCTGGAAGCTCTGCGAAGGCGCACATCGCCTGACAGACCGGCGAAGAGCTGGCCTGGAGCCCGAAGGGCCGAGCGTCCTGCCCTGGCCACCCTGCCCAGCCGCCCCGTGCTGCACCACGCCGCCCTGACCCCAGCAGCGGCAGCCCTCCTCCTCCTCCTCCTCCTCCTCCTCGCTCCTCCTCCTCCTCCTCCTCCTCCTCCTCCTCTTCTTCTCATTATCATTATTAGTATGTTTAGTATGATTAGTAATATTAGTATTATTATTAGTATTATTATTAGTATTATTATTAGTATTATTATTATTACTACTACTACTATTACTACTACTATTATTATTACTATTATTATTTTTACTACGATTATTAAAATTATTATTCGTATTATTATTATTATTAGTATTCGTCTTATTCTTATTAGTATTATTCTTATTAGTATTATGATTACTGTCATTATTCGTATTATTATTATTAGTATTCCTTGTCCTCCTCCTACAAATCCTCCCCCTCCTTTTATAATTATTATTAGTATGAATCCTCATCCTCTTCTTATGAGTATCATTCGTATTAGCATTAGTAGTATCAGTAGTAATGTTGTTAGTAGTGTTATTGTTCGCATGTGTGTGTTATTATTATGTCAATCATACTTCCATTAATATTAGAAATATTACTCTTGTTACTAGTAGTAGTAGTATCAGTAGTAGTAGTAGTAGTAGTAGTAGTAGTAGTAGGTAGTAGGTAGTAGGTAGTAGGTAGTAGGTAGTAGGTAGTAGGTAGTAGGTAGTAGGTAGTAGGTAGTAGGTAGTAGGTAGTAGGTAGTAGTAGTTGATGTAGATAGTGATAGTAGGTAGTAGTAGTAGTAGTAGTAGTGAATTAAAAGTTTTATAAAAAAAAAAAAACAGTAGTAGTAGTAAGTAGTAGTAGTAAGTAAGTGTAGTAGTATATTAGTAGTTTAAGTAGTAGTAGTATTAGTAGTAGTGTATAGTAGTACGTTTAGTAGGTAGTAACGTATTAGGTAGTAGTATTAGGTAGTAGGTAGTAGGGTAGTAGGTAGTAGGTGTAGATAGTAAGGTAATAAGTAATAAGTAGTAGTAGTAGTAGTGTAGTAGTAGTAGTAGATAGTAGTATAGTAGTATTAGTAGTAGTAGTAGTAGTGATAGTGGTGGTGGTGGTGGTGGTGGTGGTGGTGGTGGTGGTGGTAGTGGTAGTAGTAGTAGTAGTAGTAGTAGTAGTAGTCGCATTGTTTTTCGTACGATTCTTCATATTACTCTTCCTATGATTCATACTACTCGTAATAATATTATTGTTATCTTTATTGTTTCTCCTCCTCCTCTTCCTCCTCCTCTTCCTCCTCGTCCTCCTCCTCCGCCTCCTCCTCCTCCGCCGCCGCCGCCGCCTGCCCCTCCCCCCTCCCTCTCCCCCTCCTCCCTCCCCCTCCTCCTCCCTCCCCCTGCCCCCGCGAGCAACGATTGCGCAGCTGCGCTTGCCGGCATGGACTCCGAGCAGGGGGATCCTGCCCTCTCGGTGGGGCCTCTGCGTGGTGCCATCTGTGGGGCGCCAGCCGTGGGGTGCAAGCTACGCGGTGCAATCAACGTGGTGCAAGCTGCGCGGCGCAAGCCGTGCACCACCCGGAAAGCGCGAGCCACCGCACGAGGCACGCCGGCCGAACACCGGCAGGACCCAGCCAGCGCACGAGGCGCCAACCGCCGGAGGCCCCGGCAGACCCCCCCCCCCCAGCGCACGGGGCGCCCAGAGAGCACCCACGGGCGCACATCGGGCGAGAACCCCGGCAGACCCAGCCAGGTATCCTGGGAGCCCAGCAAGAACCCCAAAGTGCAAAGAATTACCCATCGGTCGGAAGACGTAGGTAGACACATGAAGCAGGAAGGCGTTGAAAGCAGATTGGGTTCCGTCCGCCCCCCCAAGGAGGACGGAAACGGTGAAGCCGCTCGATCATTGAAGTAGGAAGGCGCTGAAAGTAGATTGGAATCTGGGCATCCACAAATACCTACTTTCAACGACAGATGGGTACTGCTTGGGGCAGATGGGATCCAACCCGTGAACTGGATCGCCCGTGGCCAAGCATCCGAGCACTTCCTCTCGAGGGCCGCCTTGCACTCCGAAGCGGGGCATCTGGGAAAGGTCCGTCCCATGAGGCTGCGAATGGGTATGAATGCGATGCGGATGGGGTCGCTGAACTGCCAAAGCGCGTCTGGCGTGGTCTCACGCTGGATCGCCAGACCATGCGCATGTCCAGGGCATGATCACATGAAGTCTGCACTACCAGCGAATTCAATGTGAGGTGCAGCCACCCGGAATAAGACGTTGTGTCAACACAATGTGAAACAGAAAGTGGCGAAGAAAGCAAGCGAAAAGTTAGGCTCACAAAAGAGGCGAAATCAGGAAGGCGCCATGATGAGGAGCAGAGCTAGAGTAAAATGGTCCTGCTCAATCTCCAAGGACCCGGCATGGTCGGCGTCCACTCCCTTGCCAGAACTTCAAATTGCATGACGAAGGGCCGAGAAAAATAAGAAGATAGTGAAATCGGCGCTGATAGAGACGATCCAGAGAGGTGGTGGAAGAGGAGGAAGAGGAAATGCAGGGGGGAACTCCTCGGGTCATCTGAATGGGGGGAGTGCGCAGGAGTGTGGGAGAAACGCATCATACAGAGGGAGTTAGGGAGGGAGGGAGGGAGGGAGGGAGGAAGAGATGGAGGGAGGGGCACGAACCTACGACGTCGTGTATTTTTGATACGGGGTCCCTAGACAAAAAACTCTCGATCCCTTCCCAGCTGGATCTGGGATCTGCTCAATTCCAATGGGACTCTGATTCGATTCCAATAGGAGTCCCAGTGGAAGTGGCTTCGAAAGGGAAACATTGGAACACCTTAGGTTCTGAAAACCAGTCAAGGCCTTGGTTTCGTTGGTTGTTTTGCTTGGGGGCTCTGCTTGTCATGGTTTTCCCAGTGTTTGGGTTGATTTTCTTGTTTCCCTCACCCTGCATGGGTTTTGCTCATCCCGAATCGTCTTCTGGCGGCCCCGGGGCTCGACGACGGGCCTCTGGACGGCGACACCGCGGAGCAAACGAACAACTAAAGACTGCAATGGACGGGCAAAAACGCCACGACGCCGAGCCTCGATAAGGGAACAAAAAGTGGCATAAACATAAGAACTCGGAGGTCCGCGCGGACTTCTCGGATCGGCGCTGGATTTGTTCTCTGGCGCGCGGAGCGCGCCAGGAGCGGCGCCAGAGGCGCCGCCGGGGGGCCCCAGCGCCGATCCGAGAAATCCGCGCGGACCTCCGAGTTCTTATGTCCATGTCACTTCTTGTTCCCCTACGCGAGGCAACCCGGGGGCCGACGGCGGCGGAGCCGGCCAGAGGCCACGGGCACCCGCAGCCAGACGAGCCCTCGGCAGCAGCGGAGCGTGGCGGCGTCGCCCCGCCCAGCCCAGGGCCTGAAACGAAGCCAGGACGAGGCTGAAATCGGGTGAGGACAGGTCGAGAATCGCTGGAAGCCCGGCGGCTCTGGAGGACATATATCTCGGGCGCCGCGGTCTTCTCAATCGGGAGCGGCCAAGAGGGGGGTGTCCAAGAGGGGGGGGTGCAAATCATGACCGGCGGCACGTGCGCGGCCCAGCGGGGGGGACCAGGGACGCAATGAAATAAGAAGAGGCGCCATGACATCTGGGGAAATATCATGGCCCCCGCCATGATATCCCCCCCCCCAAAAGTCATCACCCCCCTCTTTGCCGCCCCCGACTCAGAGCGCCGAGGAACGCTCTGAGAGCGGTTCCGGAACGCTCTGGAACGGAGCTAGCCGCGTCCGAGCCCCGTCCGACCTGGGCTGGGCAGGGTCGGTCAGCAGCGGATCGGGAAATCGGATCGGATGGGAGCGTGCGCCGGATCGGCACGCATCGGCGAGGCGATTATGCCAACGCTTTCCTTCCTCGAAGCATAAGCAACAAAAGCGGAAAGGTCCTACGCGAGGAGACGTGGCGACCTTACGCCGCGGCTTGCGAAGGCCGCCAGCGTGGCACGCCGAGGAAAAGAGGGCGCTTACACACGACCTTACGCGGGAAGCTTACGCGCGACTGTTCGCGCAGTCGACCCCGTATTCTTCCGTCGCTCAATCGGCACGCCCGAATCGGAGATGGAAAAGCCGGGACGCTTCCCAGCAGCGGAATGCTGCCCGAAATCGGTTGCAGGCCGCTGCTGGTCAGGGGGCGCCTGCATCCGCGCGGGGCATCCGCAGAAACCACGGGGTCGCAGCCCAGGAGCCCGGCCCGCAAGGCCGTGGGTACGGATGTGTTTCCCGCCCACGAGTCGGCCTTCGCCCCCACTGTTTCCACCCCCATGTCGGCTCTCCCAACATTCGGAGCGGGCGACAGGAACGAACGAACAAACCACCAGTGCGAACAAGTGTCCAAGCCTCGCGAGACCAGGTGGGTGAGGCCTTAGCCTCGAGATACTGTAGTGTATGTTGAGACATGCATGCGAGACATCTAAGCAGTTAGGTAAGCCAAGGACGAGGAAGAGGAGGAGTCCTTGCAGTCAACGTCGTCGTATGCTTGTGGTTCCGCGTCTCTGGGTGGAGTCGGTGCTGGTGGAGTCGGAGCGGGCGACCAAGGGGGGTCGTAAAGGAGTGGGCGCGGGGAGGCGCCACTGCATACCGACTAAAGGCGCCCGGCGACGGGTCCGAAACCAGCGGCACGCGACGGAATTCGCCCCCCCACCCCTCCGTTTCCCTGTATCCCCCCCCTCCTTTGCGTCCGACCCGAGACTCGAGAAAGAGGCTCCGTGGAGGAAGCTGCGGCTGGAGGGGCCCAGGGGCCGATGCCTCGGAGAGCCATCGAAGCAGCTGGGTGTCCCGGGCACCGCGTGAGCCCCTCCACGTTCTTGTCTTACCGCAGCGACCAGGGGTCCCGGGGGATGATTCCCAACCCGCGCCTCCCTCGGGTCTGAAAGGGGCCCGAGACACTGAGAGATCGCAGGAGGTCGCTTGGTCAAGAATGGAGCTATGGGTTGTCCTGGCGAGGCTGGGCCCTCCAGCTTGAACCACGAGTGTTGCTCCATCCGGCCGGGTGCGGCGCAGAGGCTGCTTGAGGGCGCACAAGTGCAATACTCACATTACTGTTGCTGCTGCTGCTGCTGCTGCTGCTGCTGCTCCTCCTCCTCCTCCTCCTCCTCCTCCTCCTCCTCCTCCTCCTCCTCCTCCTTCTCCTCCTCCTCCTCGGGGGATGGGGGGGGCCAACGCCCTGCCAGCATGCGCCCTGCCGTCCGCCTGTTCCACGTCTCTGGGTCCTGGAGCGGGGAAGCATCCTGCTCCATCTCCTCATCCCCCTCCTCCTCCTCGTCCTTCTCCTCCTCCTCCTCCTCCTCCTCCTCCTCCTCCTCCTCCTCCATCTCCTCCTCTCACTCCATCTCCTCCTCCTCCTCCTCCTCCTCCTCCTCCTCTCCTCTCCTCCTCCTCCTCTCCTCCTCCTCCTCTCCCGCCTGCTCATCCTCCTCCTCCTCCTCCTCCACATGCGGAACAGCACTGATTGCTTGCGGCTACAGCCCAGCACACGAGTGAGAGCGCGCTCGATCGAAGCCGCCCCCTCGGCAGACAAACTTCGTGGGGCGCAGCTGGCAGGTCTTGACCCGCGGGAGTTCACGCAGGTGCAGACCCTCGCCCCCGATAGCAAGCATGGCTTCTCAGAACTGGGCTTGCCTCTCCGAGTGCTCTGACTGCTTGCCTTCAGCACTCCCCACTGCATGTCACCAGCTGGTCTCCTAACCGTGTCCCCGCGTGCCTCCCATGAAGCTGGGAGACGTGCTA